>WHYT01014097.1:6443-24054 GCA_009806455.1 Tetrax tetrax
GGGTGGATAGGGCTATGAGGTGGGATCGAGTGGGGTGGATAGGGCTATGAGGTGGGATCGAGTGGGGTGGATAGGGCTATGAGGTGGGATCGAGTGGGGTGGATAGGGCTATGAGGTGGGATCGAGTGGAGTGGGCGAGGGGCTCAGTAGCAGGGATCAAGTGGGGTGGGCAGGGCTGTGGAATAGGATCGAGTGGGGTGGGCAGGGCTCTATAGCAGGGATCGAGTGGGGTGGGCAAGGCTGTGTCTGGGATCCAGTTGGGTGAGCAGGCTCTTGCAGTGGGAGCGAGATGGGTGGCAGGGGCTGTACAGCAGGGATGGAGTGGGGCGAGGTGGGGTGGGGTGGGCTGTGCAGTGAGGGGATGAGAAGCAAGGCCTGGCTTTACCTCGCTTACCTCGCTGTAGCCCCAGTGAGAGCGTGGACTGACGAACACCTCCCGTGCTGAATCATTACTGTCTGTGTTGATGAGTAGCATAAGAGACGTTTCTGAAGGGCTGAAGGGTTGGTTACAAAACCAAATCCTTCTAGTGTAGGCATGTTTCCTAGCCCTGAGTATCAATTCCCAAGATCTGGAGTGCATCTTGTATTGTAAAATGTTATCGTCTCCAAATGCAATTTTTCACTCTTGAATTGTGTGACATATAATGACTACGTAAATTATGATAAATCATGTTTGGCGTCTGTTTTATTGGTATATTCTTACTGCATAAGATAGCTGAGATAAGCTTACGCAATAGCTGTCTTGCTTTAGTCTTTTTCAGGACATCTTGCATATATTCAGATGGCCACAATGCAACAAGAGTCTGGTTCCACATCTGCCATGGTTAGGGTGGAAACACTTTGCTATTACTCACTCCTGCTGTGTATCACTGATGTATGATGCTATAGCTGTTTCACTTGAATACATGGAAATCAGACTTGAGCAAGGAAGGCCAAAATGAAACGGAAGTGACAGTGCTCATCTCAAGTTTTGTTCACAGTTCTGAAACAGGACAATAAGTTGGAAGTGTGATGCTTGTTAGGATCTTGCTCCTTTTCAATGTGAAAATCATGCAAATATTAATGAGAACTAACAGTTTAAAGAATCTGGTATTCTCTCTTGAAGACAAGGAATCACATTAAAAGACCGTATTTCTCAATGCATTCTTCTGTTTAGAAAAATTAATGTCTACTTTTTTCTTTTTCTTTTTAAAGATCACTGCTGAAAAAGATGACAGCTGGCTCTGTCTCAGTTCCTCAGGTCATACCACTTCGAATCCCTCTTCCAGGGAAGGCTAAACATGAAATAGACACAAATACTCTCATAGAAATAAAATCAGGTATGAATAAAAGCTTTGGCTCTGTGTAAAACCTTTTCTTGTGTGTTCATTTGAAACTTTTAGCCTCTATACGTTTGTTTGCATTTAATTATTTTTTTTTATGAGTGCCCACTCATGAGTGTTCCGTTAAGGAACTTATAAAATTAACCAACATGTTCTGATAAACTAAATATACTTGCACTTAATTTTATGCATTCAAACAGTATTACTGACATTACGAGTTATTTCGTATATGTTAGCGGTCTTAATTGCTTCCAAGATCAAGCTCTTAAGCTGTTGCATTTTGCTTTGGCTGCAAAAACAGTGCTTGAAAGTGTCATGTGCCAGGCTCACCCCAAAGGTCTTCCTTACAATTTTTGAAATGTCAGCTTTCACCGTGGGAGAAAATATCTTTTCTGTCATTAGAATGGACAAGCTGTTGCAATGTTTTCACAGAAAACCATTGCACAGCTAATTTATGAAGAGAAATATTGCTTATAATGAAACTGTATTTGTTGAGTAATTTATTTTTCATGGGAGAAACGGTTTTGGTCCCAAACATTCAGTCATTTATGGAACTGCTTTATTTTGTTTATGTGAGAAAAATCAAGCACAGTAGCGAGGACTTTGAAGCGTAGAGCTTGTTTTTTCACAGGTTGAATAGTTTGGCTAATTACTTTCTCTGTGTCTTTCAGATACACCTGAGGTCTCAATTTATTACACTTTAGATGGAAGTAAACCAGAACTCATTAGGAACGCTAGCTATGGAGAGCGTAACACTTTAAAGTATACGGGTCCTATAATATTACCAGTTGGGAAAGTAATGGTCAAGGCACTGGCAGTTACAAAGTAAGTGTCCTGTTTTATTTTAGTTGCACTTTGGCAAGGGACAGATATCCCAGTCATGTCTTGGAGCCATGCTGGTTATAGCACTCCATATCTCGTAAATGAGAGACACCACTTTCCCCAGCCAGTTTGCAATCTAAGTGATCTTCGTGGGTTGCACTGTCTTCACTTTCTCCTAACACTTGTTAACCATTAAGTGTTTGTGTGGCTGGATTATCTCTCGGATGTTTATCTCCTGGGCTGCGAGTAATATCATTGGCTGCGGGCCAATGATCCATAGAGGCTGTGGGTAAGAAATTAATAAAATATACTGTACTTAGAGCCCATCTTTTTGCGTGTGAGATAATGCTATGCATTATCTGTTATTTCCAAGGGAGCAGGAACTTCCACTCCAATTGGGGATTTATGCATGCTGTTCTCTTCTGCAGGTAGCCTTTGCTTGTGTCTGCACTGGAACATTATATTCCCTGTGCAGGGACATGCAAAACCTAGGCCTATATATATCTATCACTACCTAGATTAACACTTGTCTCCAGTCTGTTTTTATTAAGACATTTTCAGGTATCCTGAATAGATGCTCTAGAATGACAATAAATCCTAAATGAATGGTTTGGACATTTACAGCAATTTCAATGTTGCTGTTATAATTTAATAAATAGTAGAGAATGGCAGTTGTTTTATCAAATAAATAGTGTGCTACCTGCTGTTTGACTAGAAAAATGAATATGATACTATGAATGGAAGAAAAGTCTTGCTCTCCTCTATTTTCTGCAATGCTGGCAAACTCTAGTGACCCCTGAAAGCAAAAACAGGAGTATCAAGAGTTTTACACGTGAAAGATTTTGAAGGATTAAAGTGTCTGTATATTTTATTGGCAACTTTTTATCACGTGCATTTTAAACTTAAACAAAACAAAACAAAATCCCCAAAGCAGTAGTTCCTAGAGTATTGCCCAGGATCATACTTACCAACTGAAATAATGACTTGCACACTTGGAAGAGATGTTCCAACCAATGAGGCATGTTCATCAGTGATTTATCTGTTGCTGCATGTGGGTTTGTGGCATGTGTATAGCTTTACAAACATTGATTTTCAGGGACTGCAGGGAGAGTACAGTTGTAACAAAGATGTTCCTGGTAGAGTACAAGCAACCAAACATGCTCTTCTCTGTTGAAGACGATGATAAGAATTTCCTTAAAGACCTCGCCACACAGGTAAGTTTTAGCAATTGTAACCCCTTGTGTAAATATAAAATATTGTATGCATGATATTACTTAGAGATTAAAGCTTGGCTGCCTATACTTTTAATATATTTTATTTTCTCAATTTGCCCTTCTTTGCTGCCTTAGTCCTTTCTGTAATATTAACATTTCAAGGGGGCACATCATTTTTTTTTCGTTTTTTCACTAGTCTTTTATGACTAATTCAGGTCAAATATGTTTAAAATAAATTTATAATTTAAGCTTTTCAAATGCTTGCCTCAAAAATAAATACCTTAACAATATAATTTTAAAATAATAACAAATAACTATAGAAATATAGGATTAGAGAAAAAAAAAATTGGATTTCAAATTGCATTGCTTTTTAGGAGAGGGAAGGTGGAATATTTACTAGAAAACCAAAGAAGAATGGAGTGAATCTGGAAATCAAGCCTGCCTGGAGTGAAGCACCCCAAGATTTTCAAGGTACAGTATTACTTCATAAAACTGGAAAACACTTCTGTCTTAGCTGAAAGTAGTTTTAAGTTTTCCTCTTATATAACTGGTAAAATATGGATAATTTAAAAACCATCTTAGAAGACAGAACATCCTCTGGGAATTCCAATTTTGATTGCTCAACACTGCAAATGGAGAACAAAAATTACCTTCCATACATTTCACATTACCTTTTAAAAACACTAAAATGTCATTCATTTCTCAGCAACGTAACAAGGCCCAGTCTATATTTCTCTTTGTGCCAGAAAATGCTGTTAGATAGATGGGATTGCAAATCCTTTACAGAGTTCTTTACTGATGTTTGGTTGCATTAAGATTCCAAAATAAATATACAGAGCAGAAATGAAAGCTTGACCCAGATTTCCTCTATAGATAAAGCCTGTTATCCCATGGTAATGGGAATTGGTCTGTTTAAGAGCAGGGAATCATATTAATGTTTACTCATTAATTTACTCTTAAGACCTGGGGGGGTTTTGAGCATGCAGGAAGGAAGAAAACTGCAAGTAGAGAAACTTACAAAAGTAAGTTCTTTCAGAGAGGAATGAGGTTTCTTCTAGTTTAATTTCCTGTAATTCCATGCAGTTTATATGAACCCAATATCTCCATGTCAAATACATTTTTCAATATGCTTAGCTATTGAAGTTAAAGTGAGAGTATGTAATATTCATGTTAAGATGTATGTTAACTGCATGGAGGGAATGACAGTAGAATAACAGGATTGTAATTTTAGACCTGGAAACAGGAAGAAAGACTGTTCACAGGTCCCTGCAAGGACCACAGCTCCTTGCCAGTCATTTGGAAACAACAGAGGACAGAGAGGAATCCATCTCAGCACTACCAACAGAGTCGCTACAGGTAAGCAAGGGGTGTTGAGGAACTGTCATCAGAACTGAGCTCTAAAAAAATAAAGATGTGAAGATTTGTGATAATTCTTATATAATCACTCAGAAATGAATGTATTTGGCTGTATTATATAATACTAATTCAAATTTACTGGTAAGGACACACTAGGAATAGGAATGCCCAAAGCAGTACACAGTTATCAGTAAGGACAAAACCAAGCAAAGTGAATTAACAATGCCTGCATTCCTGCTAATTCTCTTCTAATACATTACTGAATCTGCAATTAGCAAATAATTATTGCTCTAGGTTGGCAAGTTGATATTTAAAACTTAATATTTAGTAATGCTGTCTTGGAATTAAATAGCAAGAAATTGATTTATTCTTATTGGAAGAAGCTGTGGGTCCTTAATACAGCTAATGGGGGAATCAAGTGTAGTAGGTATTCCTTAAAGCAATACATTTCAGTGCAGTTTGTCTCCAGTAACATCTGTAGCTGATTTTGCTACTCTCATATGCATCTTGCAAATATTTGCGTACTAAGGCTAACAAACTACCTTTATTTCAGTTTGCTAGTTCTTCTGCAGTGACTAGCCGGAAAAGCTTAGCAAGCACACAGCTAGCAAGGATCCAGAGGGAAACAGATTTCCTCAAGTAAGTGACAACTCTTTTTTAGCCTATTTGTCCTAATTAAGCAATTGCCTTTTGCAACCAAGTTAATAATACTGTGGGACTTATAAAAACGAGAAAAGCAAAGACAGATACTGGCTTATAATTGGAGAATTTCATCTAGGTAGGGCTTTGAAAATTCTCTGACGTATGGTTTTCTTTACATAACACCATACACAGCTATCAATTATCTTATCAACCTTTAAAATAAATTCCTAACACCTGTAGGATCAGAGGAAAAGCTGTCTTTTCAAATTAGAGTACAGTCTTTACTGTTGTAGGTGAAAACTGCTCACTGGAGTTGTCTCACAGAACATGAGTGCTTATCAGTATTGAAAGGGTTATGTGATCTACCTCAGTGGTTCCCCATGTTGCAGCAGTGGGGCCTGATACTGATTATGCGTCAGGAGGCTTGTTTACCTCACATAATGAGGAAGAAAATATGAAACTCCGTAGCAGCCAGAGTGCTTTCTACTTTGCAAAGCTGTTCAGAGTTCAGAACCTTGTATCATGGATGCTGAGGCACGATCTGGTGGACCACCATAGCTTGGAAACCACAACTGAGAAATCAGTGGCCTAAATCCTGTCACAACAAGTTCCAGATTAATCATTATTATGCATCAGTACAATACCAAAACAAGCTGAGACAGTTTCCTCTTATTTTCAGATGTGCACACTGTTCTGCACCTCGCCTGTCTGATCCCTTGGCTCACTTCTGTCAGGAATGTGGATCTCCTATCCCACCAGTGCCAGTACGTCGCTTCCCACCCCCTGAAGGAGCACAGGTCAGCAAAACTTCATAACAGTCAACAAATCCTCTTTGGAGAAACCAACTTCCTCAGCAAATTCCACATTCAATGCTGGCAAAACCATTATTTAGTCACACTTTCATCTGGGAAGCTCTGTTCTGATTGTTTTATTTTGTTCCATACCGTTAGTAGCGGACCCAATGTAATTCTTAAACGATGGGCAAAATTAATCATAGATTGCTTCAAGTGTCATGTATTTTAATAAGGGTAACAATGAAAAAGTAAATTGTGTTTTATTGGCTTGTGCCAGGAAACATCACCAAATTCAGATTCCTTCTCATCCTGCAACAACAAGCACCATGTCTTCAGCACTTGCATATGCATCTTATTCCACTAGCTAATGTAATTAATTAGTAACTGGTGCCTATGTCATAGCTGTAGAAGATCCATCTAATATGCCTGAAAACTTAAACAGTGGCATGTGCGGGCATATGTAAGAGCACTGAGTTTCTACAAATGATGCCTGTAACTATCTTCACTAAGTTTTTCCCAAGAGATAATAACCTGATCTAACAAGTCAATGATGTATTTTTTTTCCTATATCATCAGCAAGTTGTCTTGTCTGGGGCAATGCTGTAGTTTCAAGTGATGATGGAAAATATTCAGCATCTCCTTAGATTACGTTCATAATTAGGAGAATTTGAACTACCTGCACATGTCTTATAGTAGCATTTTAAATTTGCTGAAAATTAACTCAGTACCTTCTTGTCATATTTTTAGTAGTCAGTTAAGCATTCTCTTTCCAGTTGTCTTCGTATTTTCTCAACAGACTTTGATCTTTAAGGATCGATATCAGTATCCGTTGCTGTCAGTTGCTACATTTCCAGTGACTTTGCTGCTGATGTAGACTCTAACTGTGAAAATATTGAAAATCTCATTATAACCTTAGTGATCTCATTGTGGTCCTTAACATGCTGTGATGTGCATCTGTTTCTTCAGATGGCACCATGTCTTGAATGCAGACATCTTGTGCCAATGAATACACCCACTTGCATTGTATGTGAGTCGCCAATAGCTCCACAGCTGCAGCCTCAAACCAACATCTGCATAAAGGTAATTGAGAATAAATGTAACAAAATAGCCATTTACCTCCTGGCATGCATTTTCTAAGAGATTACTTCATTACAAATATTTTGAGTCAACTTGGGTTTGTATAGTTACATTATGACAGCTTTAAGAGTTAGTAGGATTAAAAACACCTTGAACAGAAATAATCGTTAAAGGTGAACCACATTAGCTCAGGAAGGCATGCTGAAGAGCACATGATGTAGCAGTGTGAATGACAGGAATGCATGCACTTGTGTTCAGTGGAGAGATTTGAAATGATTTTGAGTAGAGATGATTGTATGATTTATGGCCTTAGTAATACTAAGCATTTTAAGTTTATTAAATATATCCTCATTACTCTGCTTGCCTCATTTGATTGTAAGCGCTTAGCACAGATGGGCTGGCAGGACTGGGGCAGTGGGTATACGCCCAAAATATTAGAGCACGGTCTTGATTGGTGATCCAAAAGTGCTAGTGGTCTTAACTAGACAAAATTTGCCTGACAAAATACTCCCTACCCAGGGAAATGGGGACCAGGTAGGGGCCCTCCTCGATCCCCCCGGTCAGGGGAAATGGTGTGAGGAGGAGAGGACTGATAACGCATGCCGACAATTGGTTGCAACCAACTGGGGAATCTCATCAATATATACAACTATCTGCAGGAAGCCAGGCTCTTTTCAGTGGTGCCCAGTGACAGGACCAGAGGCACAAACTGAAACACAGGAGGTTCCCTCTGAACATTAAGAAACACTTTTTTACTGTGAGGGTAGTTGAGCACTGGCACAGCTTGTCCAGGGAGGTTGTGGAGTCTCCATCCTTGGAGATATTCAAAAGCAATCTGGACATGGTCCTAGACAACCAGCTCTGAGTGGTCCTGCTTCAGCAGGCAGGGTTGGACCTCCAGATGTACCTTCCAACCTCAACTGTTCTGTGGTTTGTGATAATTGCAAGGGAACATTTTTTGAAAGAGAAGGATGCTGAAATGAAATGGTTGACTGAAGACTGACAGATAACAAAGGAGATTAATAATCTGAGGCAGTTATCAGCTTAATGTCACAGTGAATTATAGACATTGGCCCAAATTGTCTGCCGACCTGATGCGCTCTATCAGGAGGTATGCTGTCTCCCAGGGGCTCATATCAGGAATGTCGCCAAGAGAACACCTAGCCTCATATGACCCACTGACTATTATACACTACTGGTGTTTCATGTAGGTGCCAGCAACACATCTGACAGCAGCCTGAGAAACATCAAAAGGGATTTCATGGCCCTGGGTTCTACAGTCAAAGACTCTGGGGCGCAGGTGGTATTCTTGTCAATCCTCCTGGTCGAAGGGCAGGGACCTGAAAGGGCCAGATGTATCTGGCAGGTTAACTCATGGCTCAGGGAGTGGTGCTACAGCCAGGGCTTTGGGTACCTCGACCACGGGGCGTGCTTTGAGAAGCCCGGGCTACTAGGGGTGGATGGCATGCACCTAACCAAGAAGGGGAAGAGTATGCTTGGACAAAGGCCTGCCAGACTCATCCAGAGGGCTTTAAACTAGTGTTGATGGGGAGGGAGAAAACAGTTCAGCCCACTTTTGTCAGCATGGTGCCAGTGCCAGCACCGAGGTTCCAGAAGGTGAGGAAGGATCTCGGGTATGTGCAAATGAACTTAAACTGTGGTCCAAAAGAACTCCTGTCGCTCCAGCCAGCAAGTCGGCTTTGTTGGGGGCCCAGCTGACGTGTCTCTATACCAATGCACACAGTATGGGAAATAAACAGGAAGAGCTGGAGATGCGTGCACACGAGCTGGGCTACCCTTGTTGGCATCACGGAGATGTGGTGGGACAACTCATATGACTGGAGTGTCCACATAGAGTTGTATAGGCTTTTTAGAAAGGACAGGAAGGGGAGACGAGGAGGGCGTGTCGCTCTCTACATCAGCAACCGGCTGGAGTGCGTGGAGCTCCGCCTGGGGATGGAGGAGGGGCTGACAGAGAGCTTATGGGTCAAGATTTGTTGGCTGGATGGCCGCACTCAGAGAGTGGTGGTCAACAGCTCAATGTCCAAGTGGAGGCCAGTCACAAGTGGCGTCCCTCAGGGGTCTGTGTTGGGCCTGGCCCTGTTCAACATCTTTGTCGGCGACTTGGACAGTTGGGATAGAGTGCACTCTCAGCAAGTTCGCCGATGACACCAAGCTGTGTGGTGCCATCGACAAGCTGGAAGAGAGGGATGCCATCCAGAGGGACCTGGACAGGTTGGAGACGTGGGCCCATGCCAACCTCATGAAGTTCAACCAGGCCAAGTGCAAGGTCCTGCAGCTGGGTCGTGGCAATCCCAGGCACAAATACAGGCTGGGCAGAGAATGGATCGAGAGCAGCCCTGAGGAGAAGGACTTGGGAGTGCTGGTGGACGAGAAGCTCAACATGAGTGGGCAATGCGCCCTTGCGGCCCAGAAGGCCAACCACATCAAGAGGAGCGTGGACAGCAGGTTGAGGGAGGTGATTCTCCCCCTCTCCTCTGCCCTGGTGAGACCCCACCTGGAGTACTGTGTCCAGTTCTGGATCCCCCAACATAAGAAGGACATGGACCAGCTGGAGAGGGTCCAGAGGAGGGTCACGAAGATGATCAGGGGGCTGGAGCACCTTTCCTATGAGGACAGGCTGAGAGAGTTGGGGCTGTTCAGCCTGGAGAAGAGGGGGCTCCGGGGAGACCTGATAGCGGTCTTCCAGTACCTCAAGGGGGCCTACAAGAAAGACGGGGAGAGGCTGTTCAGTAGGGCCTGTTGTGATAGGACGAGGGGTAATGTTTTTAAAATAGAGGGAGGTAGATTTAGATTGGATATTAGGAAAAAAATTTTCACAATGCGAGTTGTAGAACACTGGAACAGGTTGCCCCTGTGGTGGCATGGTGGTGGATGCCCCTGGCCTAGGAACATTCAAGGCCAGACTGTATGAGGCTCTGAGCAACCTGATCTAGTCGGGGATGTCCCTGCTCCTTGCAGGGGGGTTGGACTAGGTGACTTTTGAAGGTCCCTTCCAACCTTAACCATTCTATGATTCTATGATTCTATGAAATTTAATGTTTTATGACAACCTTCATGTAGGTGCAAAGACAAACCTGAACTAATTGGTGACAACAATCAAAAAACCAGATTCATTATTCTTAGCTCTGGTGGAAACTCACTTGTTTATAGTGATTGTACTAAGATCTTTTAGGACACCATCATGGTTGTTTATTATTATTATTATTTATTTTTATTATTAATTTTTATTATTAATAATTTTCCTTGCAGATACCGGACTATCTGTTTTGTGTGAGTGAGTGCAGTGACTAAGCAAACTGACACTAATATATACAAAGATCTTGAGGTATTGACGCTTAGGAACTGTACCATAGTTTTAAAAAAATTATCACCAAGATACATAGATTTGTGATGCCGAGGCAATATGGCCTAACTAAAGTCTGAAGCCCACAGCACAGACTTGAAAGTTCTCTTCTATCTGCAGGGCTGAATAACCACAGCACTTTGTAAGATCATGTCCTCTTCTTCTTATTGTTGTTCACAGTTTTCAAATACTATGTGAAATATATTTTTTCTCTATTTAAAAGGGCAAAATAATTTGTCAGGTGTGTGGCACAGGAAATCCTCTTCACCATAAGCACTGTGTGACATGTGAAAGCAGACTGCCTGAAGTACAGACGGTAAGGCTGCTTGCATCAATCACACTAGGGTTAATCAAATCAAAGCAAAACCAGGACAATAACATTCGTTTTCTTTGGAAAATTGAAGTAATGTCCCTGTGTCCTTATGTTTCAAAAGCAGAGATTCCCTCTTCTATGCCATATTCAAGCCCAGTACTCCCACAGATGCTTCATCCCAAATGTCCAGCTAAACATAAGTGTGTTGTATAGCTTCAAATTTCTCCTGAGGAAGTTAGGATTGCAAATGCGATTGTGAATGCTCAGAATGCTCAGAAGGCTCTCAGAAAATGGGTAGTATTGAGTCCAAGGGAGTCTTTTTTTGTGTTCAGATTATTTTCAATTGCAATTGAAAATTTGGGTTATATAAATCACAAAGATCATTCTAATTGATTTAAATTATTTTGTGAAAATAAAATATTCTTTTACATTATTTTTATCTCCATTTGCTGCTTCCTCTATGTGCATACAGCTGTATTTGGCTGTGACTCTGCACAGAGGTGAGAAAAACAACACGAAGTGTTCCCCCTAAAAATGCTCTCTCTTTCAACTCCCTATTTAGCTTGCTTATTTGGTTCCTTAGAAGAATTTTACTTTCACTTCTGAAAAGAAAAGTGTTTTATGAAAATCTTATGGTACATTTCACTTCTCCAGGTTGTGATAAATACAGAAATGAGAGAATAATTTGTGAGTCAAAAATATCTGATTCTAAAGGCAACATCTTGAGTTTTAAAACTGTCAGTAGCTAGAAGCAAAGGTCTCTCGTATTGCCACTGAGGTGTAATTTCAAAGTGAATTTCAGTAGGAATCTGTACTTACCTAAGATAAAAGTATGTTTAGGTGCTTCACATGTAGTTCAGCCTATGACTTGAATTGTGAGACCTGCAGTAGCTAAGAGAGAAAGTTAAATGCTTACTAAGAATTATGAATAGTAATCGGAAATTTTTCTAATAACAGTGATTAATTAGTGATAACCAATAGTAATTCCTGAATAATTAATTATTAGTAATAATGCTAATATTACTGTTAATGGCTATTAAATAATTTAGATTTAGAACTTATTTAGACTTGTGCTTTTGCAAATTTTATCTTCCAAATGAACCCCCATGATTTGAACATCATTCAAATTGCAATGCAGGCCACAGATAAAAATAGGACTATTTCATGTTTGCTTATGTGTGGTGTCTGTAATCAAAATAATTTTCCTCGGGTTCTATTCCTTATCCATATTCCTGACTTGCAGAGAAAATAAACTGCATAAGCCCTGAGGCAAAACTTAACAAAACATTTTAAGACCTACTTCTCCTAACTAGGATCTATAATCAACCTCTAGAAGTTTCAGCTGGAAAATCATTTTTCTTTTGCTTACCCATATAGGTTAACTGTAATAGGAAAGCTAGGTAATATATAACTTGTATGGAGTAGAAGAGTGATAAAAATATTTATATAGCAAATATCAAACTGAGAGAAAACTAATTATCTGAACACACTCTCCCTGCCATACTACTACAAAGAAAGGTACAAACAAAAAGAGTTGTTGCGTTTTAGATTTGAAAATACAACTTTATCAGCAGAGAAACCTCCCTCTTAACTCTAAATATACTTATACATGGGGCCATATTAGTAAATACTCCATGTAAAAAGACACAATTTTTTTTTGCACTTAGTTCTTCTAAAAATATTTTAAAATTAATTCATGCCACATTCTACTGTGGTTTTGTAATGAAAAAAATTACAAGTTAGATCCAAGTCAGTCTGTTGCTTATTCAAAGTTGAAATAATTATTTTAGGCTAAATGTTACTTTATGTTATCAAAGTAGCTTGCTTTCCTCTTTCACCTTGTTTAGCTTGTGAACTTTTCTTCATAAGAAGTATTTTCTCCCTAATGCTGTTTTTGTCTTACTAGCCCATGTTTGGAGGAGACACTCCCCTGCCTTATCACAGCCAACAAAGGAAGACAGTTTCATGCTCAAAATGCAACCATGTTAACCAATGTGATGCCCGTTTCTGTGACTGGTGTGGAGCCAAGGCATGTGCTCTCAGTCTTTGTATTGACAAATCTGTTTTTACTCGTCTGTGACCTGCAGCAACTTCAAACATATCTTTGCAAAACTCTTGTCAGTTAGTACATAGACTATTATTATCAAAATACTTTTTTAGAGCACGTAAGACTATATAAAATAAAATGAAAGGCTTAAATTACATCCTGACCCAACGTCAGTCAGTCACTTAAGGGTTAGAGATGTAAACAAATTAGGGTCAATGAGCATCGGCTCATTGCATCAGCTGAGGTGCAATAGCCGCCTACTCTGCCAAAGTAACTTAGCCAGCAAAGGTTAAGTTACAGGCTAACCTAATGCAAGTTTTCCCATATCTGCTCTGACCTATGGTCACCTATACAGGTAATCACCAGAGATTACATGATGCGTGCAATTTTTTTTTGGCTGAAGTCCTCATTAACTTCACTGAAGACAAGTACTTTCTCTTAACTGCTACTCGGTAGAGCTTTTGCATGGTACAATCATTGTAAACAATTTCATCTGGCATATATGTTTATAAATATAGTGTTTCAAGCTAAGATCATACTTGGGGAGATTTTTTTTTTTCTGTGAGCTTAGTCTACATAAAATTTGAAACACTTCCCTATATGCATGCATAACTATTGGTCTCGTACTGTACCAGGGGACTCAGGAGTGGTGGGGGTAGTGTTAGAATTGAACAGGAAAGAATTGCAGTCACTATTCAATATTAGAGCACACACTCCCAGTGGCAAGGCTTTACCAAAGAAAAGAAATATTTTTGAAAGTGTATGTTAAATAACATATCAAAATGCTAGATCTGTCTGAAAAAAATGTTTGCCTCCATAGCACCGGTCTGAGATAGGTGAAGATTTGCTGTCTTGCATCTGCCAGTGTGTTAGCAGCCTGGTATCCTGGTTAATATTTCTATCTAATAGCTTTAGGTAGTGTTACTTTACTTCCTTTTAATTTGTGTCACTGCTTTTATCTTTCCTGAACCATGCATCATATGTTTCTGTAGTGACAAGTGTCTCATTCAACTTTCCAGCCTGGACCTCCTCCATCTTACTTTGCTTGTTTCAAGTGTGGTACAAGCAACCGTCCATATGCTCGCTTCTGTGGGTCCTGCGGTGTTTACATAGAGCCCCCATCAAGGGAGGGTTCTCAGAACAGCAGTCTTATGGATACTGGGGACTCACTGGCGTTTTCTGTGGTAAGACACACAGTATTGCAAAGCCCAGTAGAAATCAGCACGACTCCATTCATTTCCTCTTTGAGACAATGTTGTGGTCTGTGAGCATGCTGAAGGTGAAACCAAGGATACAAAGATATGTTTATTCTGAGAACTTCTTTCTGCCGAAAAGTAACCTTAGCTAAAGGCCTTAATCCAGCCATATTCTAAATAGGAAAGTGAGAAAAAATCAGCTTTCCAAAAGTCTTATCTTTTTAAGTACTTTTATCTTATTCCTTGTGAATTATTTGTCCTTTTGATACAAGGTATTCTTTCATGCATATGTAACAGTGCTTTGAAAACTCTATTTTAAGAAAGACCATAATACTTAGCAAGGCCAGCTTTTGTCCTGCTAAAGCATACACGTCATTCTGCTGGCAATCATGAAGAGTTGTGCTTTTGCTTGAATATTTGTGATAAGTTGCTTCATTGTTACAGACTGGTAATTAAAATCAAGAATTGTTAATGACTTTTCCCGCTAGCTTTTTCATTCCTGTACAGTTTTGTATACTGTTCTAGTTAATTTCTACTTGTAAGCCATTTCATTATATCTAATTATATTACTTACACTTTTCCTTCCCCTCCACTCCCCACAGGCTAAACGATTTCAAACTCAAGTTGCCTGGCAGCCTCTTCCTGTTTCCTTGCTCAAATCAAGGGCAGAACTAAAACAAAGAGAAGACAAAGGAACCCAAACCATTGGACTTTTTTACCCATCTAGCAAACTGTTGGAAAAGAAGGAGCTTGAGCTCATTTCACAAAAAGAAAAGCTGGAAAAGATGAGTGATCATAATCCTCTCCTGACAGCCATTAGTCCTGGAAAAGGTTAGGAGTTTTGATTTTATGTTTTCTAAACCAAGCTGCAATGTATGACGTTGCTTTTTCTGAAGAAGATCATAGTCTATGCAATGTGGCATCAGTGGGACACTGATTTACATCTCTACAAGTCTGTCTTCCCAGCAGTCACTTGTAAATGCAGTGCCTTAGAATTCAATCACTGATCTCCATCAACAGGTGAAAGAAAGCATATCAGCAATATCAAATTTATAGTTACTGACCCCTGTGCAGCCTTACTAATTTGCTAGTAGTTTGACTTCCGCAGATCCTACAAGGTCAGGGGCAAATGTCCTGTATTTGAACTGGAAACCACTGAGCAACCACCCCACCTCCCAGTACTCTCCCCACCTCCGGCAATGTGAAGTTCAGTTAGAACTGCAAGAGCACCTGCTGGGAGTATTGTTAAACGGAACTGAGATGCAGGGGATCATAGTTTTGAAAAATATAATGAGGCTTGTCTATGTGAAGAGCTTGTTTGGAGTGCTGTTCTGGAATAAATTATAGATGTTTCAGAAGCAAAGGAAACTAAACTAGAGAAAGACATTCATAACCAGATTACAAAAAATAGGGTTCGTAGAAACCTTGAGAGCTCTTGTAGGCTCCGTCTTCCAGCCCCTGAAAGGTATCGGTGTATCTAATCACTCGTTGCAGAGACTGTCCATGCACAGACTACTGTATCAGTGCTGCAGATGACTTTGTTTCACAGTCCCTGGTTTGGTCAGTTAGTTCTTTGTGAAATCACTTAACTTTTTGCTGTCATTAAATTTTGCAATTTTAAGAGATTTTAGTTTTTCTATCCTGGGAAAACACCAGTTTCACCTTTCTGGATCCCAAACATTTGAAGACAGTCCATCAGTATTAATTAAGGACCTAATAAATGGCCAAATTTGAAAAATTGTCTTTAATCTCACAGGGCAGCCCAGCTGTGCAGTCCAGAAAAATAACTTAATTTTAAATCACTACGGCACCAAACCACGGTCTGGAGGAGCAGTTACTTTTTTTTGATCTGCTTTCCCATCTCTAGCTCTTTTCTACAAACCCTCAGGCCATTATCAGAGTTGTTTATCTACTGGGTAGAAAAAGTTGCTAATGAATGTTAGAAATTCCTCTTTTTACTCTGTGTATAGATATCCAGATGATGCATTTCTGTGTTTGAAATCATCACTAAGGAAATCTGTTTTCCTACGCCCTTGCTCTGAAATGTGGCATGTTCTCTTAGACATTACTGTAGGAAATACAACATGACTCAACATGTCAGGGAGCTTGATTTAGTCAGAGATGATACAGAATTGGCCTGCAATAGTGCTGAGAGAAAAAAAAAATTAGCACCAAACATTCATACATCTCTAGCAGAAGAACAGCTCTTGACTTGTGAGAACTCCCTTCACTGGGAAAAGATGAGAAGAAATTCTGAACTGCTTTTGAACTATGGTAATTTTTTTTCCATTTAGTAGAGGTAACTTTGTTGAAGTTGCACTGTGTAATGTATTATTCTCCATCAGATCCTGTCAAGGACTGAGGAACATTTTTCACTCTATAAATCCATAAATGTCTGTTACAGTCAAGTCTTTCATGCTGTTCTCTTTCCTTGATGCTGAGCTGTATATATGGCTTGAAATTACATATATCACAAGATGATATGCTATCACCCAGGAAAATCTTCTTTATATATGCCAAATATGTCCATTATTTCTTCAATTCAAATAGTATCGGACATTTGATATGCAAGTTTTTACATAGAAGCTATTAAATAAGTGATTTTTTTAAAAAGTATTGACCATATTAGCCATTAACTAACCTTTTCTTTTGTGAACATTAAAAAAAAAAAAGTTAGGACAGAGGTAAATAGCAGCCAGCACCAAAACACTAATCCTCTGATGTGTACTGTATTTCTTTTGTGCTGTACTTTCAGTCTGTTTTGAACAGGAGCCAAATAATATATCAGGTAGAATTTACAAAGAAGCCTCCCATTTTCTACTGTAATAAACAGTAAATCAGTGTGATATAGGTGTAATCAATCCTTTTAGGTGTAATAAAACATTGAACATGCAAGACTATGTTCCTGGCCATCTGGATTTTTTGAAATAAAATCTAGGGATCTATGCTAGTTATGAACCTGTTTATTGCAAATAATACTGACTTATCTGGAGGGATCCCTTACTAAGTAGTAGTCTAGCTTAGATTTTTTTTAATTACTGTTTTCAACTTGTATTAGTTTTTGCATGTGAAACCATGGCAGGGAAAAATTTATGTTGCTCTGTGCATCCTTCTTTTTAAATTCCTTTGAAGCTGCCTAACGAATAAGACTTGCTGTTTTAGTTTGTCATAGTTTCTGCAAGTTCAATCTTGGAAGAGTCCTCCAAGCACAAAAATCCTTGTGCACTTGCCTTCTCTTGTAAAAGTCAGAGCACAGCACTTTTCTTCTGACTTGGCTTCTTTTTACTGTTTTGAGCTTCACTTAACATGAAGGGAAGGATAAGGTCAGAGCAACTTCATTGTGTAAGTTAAACAAGGTTACCAAGCCTACACAATTTATTTACAATAAAATAAATCATACTCTGTACTTTCAGAGTATTAGCCAGATCCTGATAACAATCACTTAAGAATGAGAGCAAGTA
>WHYT01014097.1:35096-69116 GCA_009806455.1 Tetrax tetrax
CCAGAAAAATAACTTAATTTTAAATCACTACGGCACCAAACCACGGTCTGGAGGAGCAGTTACTTTTTTTTGATCTGCTTTCCCATCTCTAGCTCTTTTCTACAAACCCTCAGGCCATTATCAGAGCTGTTTATCTACTGGGTAGAAAAAGTTGCTAATGAATGTTAGAAATTCCTCTTTTTACTCTGTGTATAGATATCCAGATGATGCATTTCTGTGTTTGAAATCACCACTAAGGAAATCTGTTTTCCTACGCCCTTGCTCTGAAATGTGGCGTGTTCTCTTAGACATTACTGTAGGAAATACAACATGACTCAACATGTCAGGGAGCTTAATTTAGTCAGAGATGATACAGAATTGGCCTGCAATAGTGCTGAGAGAAAAAAAAAATTAGCACCAAACATTCATACATCTCTAGCAGAAGAACAGCTCTTGACTTGTGAGTGAGAACTCCCTTCACTGGGAAAAGATGAGAAGAAATTCTGAACTGCTTTTGAACTATGGTAATTTTTTTTCCATTTAGTAGAGGTAACTTTGTTGAAGTTGCACTGTGTAATGTATTATTCTCCATCAGATCCTGTCAAGGACTGAGGAACATTTTTCACTCTATAAATCCATAAATGTCTGTTACAGTCAAGTCTTTCATGCTGTTCTCTTTCCTTGATGCTGAGCTGTATATATGGCTTGAAATTACATATATCACAAGATGATATGCTATCACCCAGGAAAATCTTCTTTATATATGCCAAATATGTCCATTATTTCTTCAATTCAAATAGTATCGGACATTTGATATGCAAGTTTTTACATAGAAGCTATTAAATAAGTGATTTTTTTAAAAAGTATTGACCATATTAGCCATTAACTAACCTTTTCTTTTGTGAACATTAAAAAAAAAAAGTTAGGACAGAGGTAAATAGCAGCCAGCACCAAAACACTAATCCTCTGATGTGTACTGTATTTCTTTTGTGCTGTACTTTCAGTCTGTTTTGAACAGGAGCCAAATAATATACCAGGTAGAATTTACAAAGAAGCCTCCCATTTTCTACTGTAATAAACAGTAAATCAGTGTGATATAGGTGTAATCAACTATTGACAGCATGAATCCAAGTATTCCATCAGCGCTGCCAAAAATCCTTTTAGGTGTAATAAAACATTGAACATGCAAGACTATGTTCCTGGCCATCTGGATTTTTTGAAATAAAATCTAGGGATCTAGGCTAGTTATGAACCTGTTTATTGCAAATAATACTGACTTATCTGGAGGGATCCCTCACTAAGTAGTAGTCTAGCTTAGATTTTTTTTTAATTACTGTTTTCAACTTGTATTAGTTTTTGCATGTGAAACCATGGCAGGGAAAAATTTATGTTGCTCTGTGCATCCTTCTTTTTAAATTCCTTTGAAGCTGCCTAACGAATAAGACTTGCTGTTTTAGTTTGTCATAGTTTCTGCAAGTTCAATCTTGGAAGAGTCCTCCAAGCACAAAAATCCTTGTGCACTTGCCTTCTCTTGTAAAAGTCAGAGCACAGCACTTTTCTTCTGACTTGGCTTCTTTTTACTGTTTTGAGCTTCACTTAACATGAAGGGAAGGATAAGGTCAGAGCAACGTCATTGTGTAAGTTAAACAAGGTTACCAAGCCTACACAATTTATTTACAATAAAATAAATCATACTCTGTACTTTCAGAGTATTAGCCAGATCCTGATAACAATCACTTAAGAATGAGAGCAAGTAATTCTGTTTCTTTCTCTGATGAAAACAGGACGTTGCTTCAGAAATACTTGGACAGGAGTTGCAAAAACTGGAAATGGCCTAAGATTAGCTTTGAATCCAGGCACATTCAGCCCCTAATGTTTCATGCGCTGCTGACTCTCTCCCAGAGATCCTGACAGGCAAAAGAGCAGGCACGCTTAAGCTTTCAATATGCTCTCCCATATTTAGGGATAATTTACACAGACCAGAACACTGTACACTTGAGTTACTATGCCTGCAGTTACCAGATTTGGCTTATTGTTACCTGTCAGTGATCTCAAATAAATTAAAAATCAGTTGAGTCATGCACAATTGCTTAGATATAATATTGTACTTTTGAAAAATGATCTAGAATGATGTGAGATTCTCCTTCACATGGGGCCAGTTTTGATTCCAAAGGACAATTTCAAGACATGGTTTTGTTGTGACTAGAGGTGCCCTAAGAATGAATTATAACCTATGGATAAGACAGTATTTCACCTTTTTAGGGTATAACTTGCTTCTCATTTTCTAAAGAAAAGTTAATTTTATTTTTTTTTTGTCTCAGTGAAAATATGCTATCTTTTAAATCATCCATCACATGTCTAGGAAAAATGTTAATCACAATTTCAGGGATTTTTCTCCTGCTTAACTCTCTCTGATCAGGTTACTGGAGAAAACAGCTGGATCATGTCTGTGCTCACCTTAGAAGCTATGCTCAGAACAACCTTGAATTCAGAGCACTGATTGGGGAACCCCGAATGGGAAAGGTAGGAAGGAGCTTGAGAGTAGCAGCTTTCTGTGCAGCCTCATGAAAAGATTATTGTGGCTGCTAGATAAACACTGGAAAAATATATGTCTCCCTTGTCCTTATACTTTGACCCGTTTGTGTGTGTAATTTGTTTTGGTTTGTTATTCCATTTTTTGCTCAGTCTTTTATTGAAGATTTTTTTCTGCTTTCTTTCCTATGGCAGTTTCTATTCTTCTCTCACCTCACAGCTGTAAGAGACATGATAAAAGTGAGAAAGCATTTGCTCAGCTGCTTTTATATTATCCCACAGTAGGCAATCAAGAAAAAGGAGACATCACTAACATCTATGTAGTTGATTAGTTAAATAAATCCTACTAGAAATGGGATTTAGATTATATGCTTGCCTCTGCTCTGGGATGGATTATATCAGCAGATAGCAGCAATTATCTTTGGCTATAGAGTCTACTTCTAGCATAAACTATACCAGTATTACAGGAACAGGGTATTGCTTTTCATACTGGAGATGTAGTCTTCGGGATATCACCAAACTGTATTAAAATGATTAAAGGGGTGATAGCAAGAAGGCAGAAGAACCTGGAGATTCTTCCTAAAGTGTCCTAGAAGATAGGGCTGGTATGACTGAGAGATCATTTGGTCCTTGTCCTGAGGGAGGACCAACTCTGCCTAAACTGTTCCTGACAGATGTTTGTCTTGAAGCTTTTCAAACTCACCAACAATGGAGATTTCACAATTGCCCCAGGCAGTCCATTTCTGTGCTCAATTATCCTTGCTGTTCAGCTGCAGTACTGTATTGCTTTCTTTGGCAGCCCTGCTGGGTTAAGGAGTTGCACCCCCTCACACTGCTTCCTAGGTGCTGCCAGCACAACTGCTTGCGGCAATGTCCTGTGGACTGGGTCAGTGACTGACCCAGGCTAAAAATAGCTCTGGAGGGGGAAAAAAAGGCCATCAGTGTGAGTACAAAAGTAGGTTATCAGTGAGCAGCTGGAAGTGGGATGCAGGCAGAAGTAGGGTTGGGACTCCTTGAACTGGCATAGCTACTGGGAAGCTTTTCCCCAGTGTCTGACCTAAGTCTCCCTTGTTACAGTTCAAGCTCAGTATTTCTTAGCCTCTCCTGTCTGAAGTAACACAGCAGTCAAAAAAAAAAAAAATCAATTTTAGCACATAGAAACAAGTACAGAAAAATTTACGAATATGGAAGGTCAGAAATCTAACTGTCATTTGGCAGATTACACTTTTGGGAGCTAGGACACTCCCTCAGATACTTTGCATCTGAATGTTATACCCACTGAGACCTCTTGGGTCCACCAATATGTTCAGAAGCTGTAATACAAGTATAAATATAAAAGATAGGTGCTTGGTGAAGTTGAGATATAGGTCCACTGCAACTTGTTTCCTTTGCTAGAGGATTCAAAAGGATATGCCTGAAAAATACTAAATTGCCTAGAGAAGGCTATTCCTGCTGCTTCTTGGCCTTTTGTCATCCTATTGTCTTGAAACCACGGCCCCCAGAAGTAACAGAAGTGATTCAAAGTCGAGGCTAACTAACTGGGTTTAATGCTTCTTTTTCAGTTTTCATGCAGGTTGGAAATATAATCAACCTTATCTCAAAATTCTCAACCTGCTGCAATATAACCTTGTCAGCTTCATTCCACTTCTTCATAATCCCCCGTGCACTTATTTATTTATAACTTCAATAGTCTTCTTGCCAGCAGTACTGTCTTGATGAAATGATGTAGACAGTTGCCCACATTTTACTACAGACTGGTACAAGTAAAGCAGCAACCAGTTCTCCTGGAGAAGGGAGCCCTAAGGACAACACAGTCTTTCATGCAGCTGCAAAATCTGGGTGGAGAATGACTGAACCTTCATGAAACGTAGCATTATTACATCTTTTGGATTCATTTGGCATTTCAGTCATTCTATATTTCATAGAGTATTTTGGGTTGGAAGGGACCTTTAAAGGTCACTAGTCCAACCCCCCTGCAAGGAGCAGAGACATCTCCAACTCGATCAGGTTGCTCAGATTCCCATCCAACCTGGCCTTGAAGGTTTCCAGGGATGGGGCATTTCCAGTTACTCAAAATATCACCTGCCCCTTGCTCAGTTAGATGGGACGTGTTGGTACACCACCACAAGTAGGCAAAGGCCACATGTGTAATTTTGTGTATTGGCTCCATAATAAACATCATCAGTAAGACTTATTCCTAAACCTATTTCTATGTACTTTTTGTAAAAGACACTAACCATTCCTCTTTCCCTCTAGATTAACTCTGCTGCCATCCATGAGGATGACAATGAAGTCACTATTACATTGAATTACGCTCTTGCTATTAACAAGGTCAGTTTGGGGGATGAGGACCGTTGTTAGGTGGCTGGTTTAAAACTGTTGCTAGACCAGTCAGTGTAACACTGATATATTTTAAATTCGGGTCTAAACAAGAAATTATTTTGTTTAGAGGGTGTTAACTCATCACTTCAGAGAAACTAATATTTTTCTTTTTCTGTTGGAGCTGGCCGAACAGGTATCTTTATCTGATTAAGCCAGACTTCATGGTTATGTTGCTATCATCTTATATTTCATTAGTTTGCTATTAATATTAACATTATTCTTTCAGCTGATGTTGTTTGATCATTCTAGTACCCCTTAGCTCTTGATGTTAGAGCCTCCTTTTCTTCAGTCTGCATATGGTGCTCTTAAGAAACAAGTTTATTAATTTTCAAGAGTTTGGGATAATGTTTGCTAGAACTCCTGTTAACTGTATTCAACCACTTGAAATCCATACCTCCAGAATTACCATATTTAAAAAAATCACCCACATATTCATTTCCAGCTTTTCAAATATGAAAATCTACCATTTCAAAGATCCCAAATTCAGACTGTGTCTCTTGTGTAGAATCTTTAAAACCTTACCTTGCTGAGTAGTGCCTGAAAAGGTGTATCACATCATTTCACAAGTGAGGAGTTAATCAGATCTCCCAAGTGGTAGACACACTTTCATTCGGATGAGAAGTTTCATTTCATTAAGTGAGGTTGTGTAACTTTTTTCTTTTTTAAATTAAAAAAAAAAAACAACCACATTTAGAAAAAAAAATGCTAATTATTTTGCCTCAAAACAGAGTTCAATTACATATAGTAATTTGTCTTGTGCTAATTTGAGACTGATATTAAAAGCCTATATATTTTTTTCATATGCAACACCACTGTTCCATGCTACTGAGATTCTAACAGCATTACATGATAATCTGATTCACTGCCTGCATTTGATGATTCTACAGGATATTTATAGTAATAAACCGGTGAAGTTCAGCAGTCATTACCTGAATACTGTAACAGAAGTCAGAGATGGACAGGATGGCAGTCAGACTATTTCTGGTGAGATTTTTCCCCCTCCTATCTTTATCATAGACCATAAATACATTAGTCAAGAATACGAAAGTAGTGCTTGGAAGATTAGACACTGAGATAGGCAAACAAATATATTTGCACATTCTCTGCCTACTTAAGTTCATCTTTAAGTCTCAAAATGTGGCCAAGTTGAGATTTAAGCAATGTACAGACTCTGTCAAAAGCTAATGGCAATGCTTCATCCCTAAGGAACAGCTGGAGAGGCCAATAAACTGCAGCCGCAGCTCATGGCAGTGTCCTTAGTATAGTAGTAAAACTTTAGATGTTTTGCATATTCTTTTCTAATATTGACATTTATAGCTCTTATCATCTCTGCTTTTGAGCTGTGTCAGGAACTTCAGCTTTGGCACATTTGGCATACATTAATGCTAGACCTAGTTTTCAGAGATGTTTAACTTGCATCTCCCATTACTGTGAGTATCAGCTCAGCATTTTAAGCATCTCATATTGGACTTAGGTTTTCATTAAGTGAACTAATTGTAAAGTCAGCGTTAGAATTCAGAAATTCCTGTAATATAATTTGACATACTTCAACTCATGTTGAAGTTTTGGCCAGTAGGTGGTTCTAATCTGAGACTTGGTAAGTGCAGCCACAGCACTAGGAGCTGGTTTTCTGGAGTGTAAATAATGTGACTGTGATTCCAGGCACTCTAGTAGCACCAGCTCAAAAGGTCCCCACGTGCTGCGCAATTTTCTTAGCAATCCTCCTGCACATTGGAAGATTACATCTCTTAAAAATAATGGATGTACTTATCTACTCATGGTCCTCTACTTCTGTTCTTAAAGTATTTGGGAGCTAAACAGCATTGAAAAATTATAAGGGTTTTTTGGTCAAAACAATTAATGAAGCCGAATCAAGCCTGTTGAATAGCTGCGTCTAGTTAAAAAAAGACTCAAATTCCCCAAACTCCACATTTCATTGAATCTTCATTTCAAAGCAAGTTTTTAAGTCTGCCTGAGTGTAAACCTTTTGTTAAAACCAGTCTGATCTGCAACAAATATTTCATCACTTTCTCTTGTAGAAAACTGATAAATATTGCTTTCATTTCAACACAAAATAAAATATTTGTGTGGATAAATTATTTCCAGATCTCTCCGTCAAGTTCTTGTTAGGATATTAACTTTGCTTTGAATTAACACTTGTTTCCCTTTCTGGTAGGCAAAGATGATCATAATCTTTTCCATTCAAGAAGCAAAATAAAGAGAACGAAGTCAAGAACACTTACAGAAAAAGAAGACAAGCTCCCTGTACGTATCTTCTGCCTTTACAGGAACAACTACCTATAGAACACCACTAATGTGAAGGAGGGCATCCAAGGGTAAAACCAGAAAGCTTTTAATACTGGCTAGGGTGGGAGAAGGAGAGGGGACAAAAGTCCAGCTTAATATAAAACCTGAAAACTGGTAGCTGACAGTTGTTACAAAACTCGAAATAACCAAACTTTGTTGTTACTAAGAGTTTAATTAGATTGTTGTTCTCGTTTTTGCATCCATTCTGTTTTCCTGACACAACCTTAGGCCTCAAGACCATTGCAGACTGATTTTGTTACAGGTTTTCCTCAGAAGTAACATCCAATGGAGACATTATCGTCTTCTCTTGACCCTTACTACCTGGTTTGATTGCTGTGCTAGAATTACTGCTTGCAGTCAGACGGTGAACTAGACAGGGGAAGATGATTTACGAAACAAGCTTTTAAGTCAACTCAGTTCTCCCATAAAGCTGAGATGTCAGCACAACTGAGGGCTTAATGCAAGAAGCAAGGCTTTACTTCCTCTAGAGAAATATCCTGGAAGCACGGCCTACTAAATGTATCATTGGTAATAGCCCAGAAAACTTCAAAAGAGAAACATCCATTAATCTCAGGTTCGATCATTTAGCCAACTCCACGGGTGGAAGAAGATACAGAGCTTTGTGATAAGAGTCCAGAGATGAAAAATTCTTGGCCAAGTGTTTGGGCTTTTGAACAGGGAGAGGTGGAAAGGTGGGAAGAAATAAAAGGAGAAGATTTTTTGTTTGGTTGGTTGGTTTATCTCAAGTTATCAAACTTCTCCAAGCCAAAACATACTCATTTTCTAAATAAAATACTTCCACAAGTTCTGAAAGCTTTAAACTTTAATTTTACAGCAAAGAACTTGTGCCCATATTTATTGTGGTGAACAAACCTTTGTACAGTCCTGGAGAGCGGCACTGCCATAAAGCTAGTCACTTGCAGGCACATTTGCTGAATGAACACCTCGGTAGCGAGATATTTGCCTGGGCTATCCAACACTTGCTCAGATTCAGAAATTCCCACAGAAAGGTCATGAGTGAGTAACGCTGAGGCTCAGCTACATTCATGCCACTGTGTGCATTTTCCACATTTACACAAAGGCAGAATATGGCCCACCTACTTGTATTTTCACTATGTGAAATCTTACTGGATGTTCTCTGTGTTTCCATAGCCAGAGTCCAGACAACTACTGGACGAATTGGGTCCAAATGGGAAAGGAAGAATTACCTTGGTAGAACAATTGCTCAGTGAAGTAAGTTATTGCTGGATGAAGTTTCCCTTTCCAACTCTTTGACCATTTACTGCATGTATATTAGCCTGGTATGCAACTTCAACATCATGTTTAGGAGGCAACATCCTTGGAAGACAACTGTCTTGGAGTTGAAAGAGCACTTTAGAGAAGAAACAGCCTGTTTTACATTTATATATATTCTCCCCAAATTTCTATTCGGCCGCTGTGTAAGGCATTCTCCTCTGGGTTTGTCAAGGCCATATAAAAAGAAAAATATATGAATTTTATAGTTTCAGGTCAAGTCCTCTGTATAGCAAAAGAAAGCATAACTTCTACCTTTCTGTTGTGTAGGTACATCCTGACGATGAAATCTAGCTTGACTGCCCTTGTTATACACACTTACTCTGGTTTTGAGTTAGGACAAACATTGTCAGAAGAAACATTAAGAATCAATATCACAACCTGAACATTTCTGTCTTGAGCACAAAGACCATTTGCAAGTTAAATTGGCACAATATTAAAGTGGAAGCTAAAGGATCTTTATGGCTTTAACAGCTCACCTTCCCTCCCTCCCCCTGTTCTAGGGAGCTGACCCAAATTGCACCAGCGACGAGGGCCGACCTGCTCTCACAGTTGCCATCCTTAACAAGCACGCGGAAGCGATCTCCCTTCTTGTGCAGAAAGGTGCTGACATTGACCAGCAGTCAGGACTGTAAGTGAGCACCGATTCTCTGCCTCAGGTCTTCTGAAGTTTTACCAAAAAAGCACTTGTGCTGCACTTTCAGATAGGATTAACCTCCCACCTCTCCTCCAAAAATCTGTAGTCGAGGAGCTACTTTCAAAGCCAAATTTTTTTAGAACAACAACAAAAAGCCCCTGCAAATGAGCAAAGATAATAGTATTCACAGTCCTTCTCTCAGTTGCCAGCCTGAAGATTTCTCATAATTTGTTAGAAAAGCTGCTCTTCTACTCAATTGCTTCCCTCATCCACTTGAACTTAATACAATAAGCCACACTAAAGCCTACCCCAAAAAAATCACCGTGACTCCTCATGTATTCTCTATCTTCTTATTAGTTTTCCTTAATTTAATTTGCTAGACCATTTACCAGGACAGTTTCCTTAGGTAATAAGTATATTGCTTTTTCCTCCTATGCAGGCACAACAACACTGCTCTCCATGAGGCAGTTCTGCTTGGATTGGAGGGAGAGGAGTGCATCCGAGTCCTGTTACGGTAAGTACTGCAGCTGGGCCTCAAGCTCAGCTACAGGCTACCCACAGTCTACCTGCACAGACCTAGTCGGCAATACCGGAGGGCTAGAGCTTGGCTGAGGCTCAGCGCTCCTGTCTCACAGTGGTGTCCCTGCAGGAAGAGGCATCCAGAAATTCTGAAGTCACTCTACATCAGCACTTACCTACAAGTCACTTCACTAATTCCATGAATTTAAGTAACTTGAAACAATCTGTTCTTTATTTACAGCTGCAATGCAAGCATAGAAAAAAAGAATGCAAAAGGACAATCAGCATATGATTTCGCTGTTACAGCTGGAAATAATGAAGTTATTTCATTGTTTGCAAGTAAGCTTGGACAAGGAACGCTGGACAAAGTTAGAAAACCCAGGAGCATTGGCCTCGTCAGTGCATGATTGCAACCAACTTTTCCCCAAGATGGAGCTGGAGGTTCTTTGAGTTTGGGAGCACCTAAGCGCACACATCCAGTTCTGTCTGCAGACTTCACAAACCCAGTACAATCAACTCCGGCCTCGTAACAACCAACCGTTTTGCACAAGATTCCCCCATTCCTTCACAGCAGTTCAGAGCACAACTCTTCACTGTCTGCGCTCTGTTCTACAAGACTTCTTTTCCTTTACAAATTTGTGCAAGAAGAGGGACCAATCAAACCTTTCAAGGCACAAGGACATTTAAAGGAGACCTGATGAACGCTGCTTAAGATTTGAGCAATATCACTGCTTTGATTAGCTTGTTTTCCATTTTGAAGTTAAAACTGCATTCAGTGCAGCTCATTGCATTAAAAGTCAGATTCTTTTCCTCCAGAAAACTGAGTAAAATTACTTTTCTATTTTGCCTTCAACTTTTATTTATAAATGCATCAACATGAGGCAGCACTTAACTACAAATAAAAGTTTACAAGGATACCAGGCACGCTAAGATTTGGTATAAGTAGACATTATTAGCCACAATCCTAAAGGAGTTTTAAACCTCCTTCCCCTTTTTATTTCCAAAAGTATCCAAAAGCATTGGTATATTCAGTACAAAAATGGAAGTGCCTGTCAGCTCCTGCCAGAAACACAAGCTTTTGCACCAGAGCTACCAGCATCTCCAAAATCGAAACAGCTGGGCTTAAAAAAAAAAACACAATAAACAAATAAAACCACAAGTAGTAATCCTTAATTAAACGAACCGGAAGAATAGGAGAATCCCTGCAGAAAAAGATTATGTATGCAGTACATCAGACCCCAGGTACTTCCCAGACAGACTCAGGTGAGTGAACGAGAATTCAGTCTGTTTCTCGCAGAGATGGCCATCCTGAAAGCAGGAAACACAGCCATTCAGTCAGAGTGGCAGTGCCAGTGCACGCATATGAGACAGGTGTCACCGGCAAGTCAGAAGCTACAGCAGCCTAGGAGTCCAGCTTTGCTATTTCACGGCGCACACTTTTGGCTGCATCTTCAACCTCAGTCGCCTTCTGAGAAATTTCTTTTTTCTGCAAAGAATAAAAATAATACATTACCATCTACCACTAAATTAAGCATCATTCAGCTTCAAGGGGAAAGTGGGCTACAGCTCCCATAGGGCAAAGGCCAAGAACCAGGAAAGGACACATCATCTGATCCAGCACAAGTCAGGAAGCAACAAACCACTTGGGCAACACTGTGCTAAGGAACCAGGAGGACACCTAAAGAAGGCTAGAAACTAAATAACTCTTCCAGCGTTATAAGGGTGTAGAAAACATCACGGTGCTCATGTGTACATACAATTGCATTTCTCATTCTTTCTTTGTCCAGCTTCAGGAACTCCTGCAGTGTCAGATTAGAAGGATGTTTCCGAAGGGAGAGAAAAGCACAGTGTGCAGAGTGTTTTTTGTGTTCCTGCCTGAAAAGGGGAAAAAAAAAATTAAAAAAATAAAGAAAGGCAGCTCACAGAAAGACACACGAAGCCATTCTTCCCCGCCAAGCCCCTCGGTTTCCACCGCTGGGCTATTGCCCAGCCTCATCCACCCCCACGCTGGAGCGGAGCTGCCATGGGAAGCGGCGCCTCGGCCCCGACTGGGGAGCGGGGGGCTGGGCGGAACCCTTCCCGCTACTCACATGGGGTCGTCGTCGGGCTCCCAGCCCTCCAGCTCCTTGAGGCAGAAGAAGCACTGCGCCACGTCGGGGCCGTTCTCGCTAGGGCAGTGCACGAAACCCGCCGCCGCCATCTGCGGGCAGAGGGAAGGAGGGCGGGAGGGCCCGGTCAGCGCCGACTGCCCCCCGCCCGGCCCGGCTCCCCCGGGCCCCGCTCCCCCACCGGGCTCACCCGCTCGGGAGTGCAGGCGCAGCCCTCGGTGAAGGGCCAGTTGCGGAAGGTGGCGGCGCGCGTAGGGACAAGGTAGAGCTGCCATTCCGCGGGCAAATCCGCCGCCGTCTTCCCGTCGGCCGCCATGGCTCCGTTCAAACAGCGGCGGTTGGCCGCGCGGGGCAGGGCGGGAGCGGGGCGGCCGCGGGGGCCGGCGGGAGCTGTAGTTCCGCTGCCGAGGCCCGGCTCGGGCCTCCCGTCACGGCCCGGGGAGCCGGTGCGCGGGGAAGACCCCGGCAGGCGGTACCGTGAACGGGCGAGGGCAGGACCCACCCTGGCAAAGGCACGGGGCCGGCGCAGCGTCAGCCGCCCTCAGCCCAGCAGTGGCTCACACAGCCCTGGGCCGTGCGGCCTCACACCCCGCTGGCCCAAACCTCCCCCTGCGTCTTACCTGCCAGCCGCGGGACCCCCGAGCCCCACCACCACCCCACCCTACCCCAAGCAGCATCAGCCAGGGCACAGCCTTAACAGCGAGGGCAGGCAAGAAGCACCCTTGTAGTCATGAAGGAGCTTGATGTACGGCATGAGCCAGCAGGGAAAAAATGCCTTTTTTTTAAAGCCTCCAGTGTAAATCCAAGGGAAAGGAGGACAGTTTTGCAAGCTTGACCTTTTTATTTTTTTTTTTTTTCAAAAAAAAAGTTACACCCATAGGAAGGTGCCATGGGTTTCTGTGTTGGCAGAGAAGCACAGCGGGAAGGGTCCTGTTGGGGCAGCACCCTGCACAGAGATGCTCTCACTGCTCTGTGGCAATGGCCCCCTGTTCTTGCCACAGGCGGCTGCCCTTCCCCTGCCGCAGGCAACAGGAGCAGTGGAACTCACTCGTCTCTGCCTGACTTACGGCGCCTGCCTGGAGAAGGAAACGGGACCTGGCAGTCTGGCTCGCTGCCACAGGGGCAGGAGGCAGCTGGTTTTTCAGGGAAGAACCGGCTACTCATCCATCACAGCGGCAGGAGCTCAGTTTCCTGCATTGTCTGCTGCTGCAGGCAGTGTTTGCTGAGTCTCCTCCAGAAAAAAAAACGCAAGGGCTAGAGGGGAGCAACCTCGTGGTCCGGTTTACCTCCTCAAGCAGGCTGATGTAAGCAAAGTAGTCAGAGACAAGGGATAAAGACAGCTTAGCTCAACCATTTGCTAGCTTATCATCACAAGCAGGTAGGTCTGCAAAGAAGCACATCCTCACACCATAGGTGGCAACGAATGGACCATGCAGACTTGCTTCTTTCCTCAGACTGAACCTAAAACCTGAAAAGAAGCATTCAGCACATATGTGTGCAACATCAGGACTCTCAGGAAAGAGACTTCTCTTTCAAGTAAACTGCAAAGTATTACTTCTACAAAATTACTGGCTGCTATGCAGAATGATCCCAGTATTTACCCAGCTCAGCCACTGTAGATCAACAGGCACGATAAGCTCACCACAATGGGCAGCTTCCTTGTTGTGAAGTACCAAAGCTCAGACAAGGATGTGGAAAGGTTTGGGCTTTGCTGCCCTGTTGGGAAAGGGTGAGGTTCCACCTTTATTCTCCAGGAAAACTGCATTCTGTTAAACTGAGCTGTGTTTGGCAACCGCAATCACCGCTACAGCCTCTGAGCAGCTCAGGGAAGCGTGGAGTAATCATGTCATTAAGCGGGGTGGATGCTGGCTGTCTAATCACAGCTAACGTAACATCACACTGGTCTCTGAGGCACAAAGAGGCAAGCAGAGGGCTAAGAGCACACAGTTTGTTTCATTGCATACCTTGGAGGAGCCTCAGCCATGCAGAGAAAGCCAGCTGTGCATGACCATTCAAGCAGTGGCCTTAAGCTGCTATAAGCCATTCAGGCTTCTCATTATTCAACATTCTCTTGAGAGAAGGCTGGAAGTGGTCCCTGTGCAGCCACAAAAGAGAAATGGAGTTGCAGCAGCTATTTTACAGCTACTTCAAAGGCTGCTTAATTCTGCTCCTGACCTAGTGAGGGCAGGTAAAGCTCCCTGGCAACCCTGGCGCATTTCCCCAGGGCTGCCAGTCCCTATCAGATCACACACCTGATCTCACATAGTGCCCGTTAGGAGGCTGGCCTCAACCTCCTGTCCTCAGAAGACTCTTGCTGAAAGTGGGAGGTGAATTCCTGCTCACTGCACAGTGCCTCCATGCTCTCTGCTCACCTATATAGCCAGCAGAGTAAAAGAAACTCTCTCTTACAGATAGCTGGAATTGCCAAGAGGAAATAATGCACAGATAGCACAAGCTTCACCAGTGCTAGTCACATCTGGTTTGCTGGGATCCCTGTGCAAGTCAGGAAGATCTTCTTGGGTCACAGCTATGCATCTTGGCCCAGAACATCAACAAAGTTATTCTTAAGCCAGCTTCTTCTCACCAAAGCCATTAGGATCAACAGGGAAGGTTCTCATGGAAAGCAGTTCAAAGCCATGAGAGATTTTCACAGGCAGCACTAAGAAACAGGATGTGGAGTGTCCTCCACATAAGATAACACCAGGAGATCAAAACTTAAGCCTACAGTCTCTGGAAGTGTCAGTTATAATAGGTAGAGCAGTTAACTGGCTGGTTTTCCAAGAAATATGGGCACATTAGCAAGTAACAAGTCATGTCCACATAGATGCTGGTGGACCTGTGAAGTTGCAAAGCAATTTCATGTTTCTGCAGCTTGCAGAACAGCAATATTGATCTCCATCCCCTGTAACCTTTAATGAGCTCATTCTTACCAGTTCCCCTGAAGACGACAAATGTTGGTATTTCTGCTTTTCCAGGTGACAGATATATCCAAAACGGCTGAGATGCAAAGTCTCAAAGGCACTTAATTGCCCTTAGGGATCTGGGTGTAAACAAACCACCTGGACAAAGCAAGCAGCCTGCAGCACAGCAGGAATACCAGGGCTGTTCTAACACCTCTTCACTTGGCATCCTCCCTCCGAGGGACAAAGCCACAGAGGCATAAGCACAGAACAGGAAGCTCCTCAAAACTTTCAGGGCTACCTTTGAGAACATGATACAGAACTAGTCATCTTCTTCAGACCATCTTTTATCTCCTAATTCTGGCTGGTAAGGAAAGAGCCTGCTAGGGCCTGCATGTGTGCAGCTTCTGTGTGGATGCCCAGTAGAAAAATAAGAAGTTTCTTGCCTTGCCCCACTAACCATGCACACACTTTGTGTCCTCTATTGGCCATACTTGAGTTTGCTAGATTTCAATTAAGTAAGATGATAGAGAGACAGCTTAACAAACTGCATGACACAGGTAGGCTTTTCCAAGAGAAGGGCTTTAATTCCCATTCATAAAGACAGATACTTTTTTCTTTCCAAGTACAGCTAACTCATAACATCAGAAACATTGAAAATGTTCACGTAGTCATAAAGCAGGCAGAAATGTGCATGGATGTTAGGACACATAATACTTGGATAGGTTCTTTTTCCCTCCCACTAACACTGTTTTTGTTTTGATGATGTACATTGGCTACACAAAAACATATTTTGTGTCCATCTCTCTGCTGTTACCAAAATGAAGACTCCATTAAGGCAACTACTACTACAGCCAGGTACCCAACAGGTATACACAGTGGATTAAGAACAAAGAAGTCACATTTGTTATGTAGCTCTCCGTGAGGCTTTATGTGAAAGGAACAGCACAGTGGATGTGATTCGTATTTAAAATGCACGGACCTGACCTTTGGTCAGGCAGCAAACTGCCAGCTTACTGTTCCTCTGCAATAAAAGGGAGAGAGAAGCTGCTGAACTGTGTAAAAGGACTAGACCTCACTATCAGAGAACCTGGGGGTTGTATTTTTTTTTTTATTATTCTTGGATATTTCTATTTACTCTTTGCTCTCCTCTTTACTTAGAGCCATGAAATCACAACCTATATGCTTCCAAGAACTGGAAGTGCCCTGCCTCTACCCTCTCCTCCCTCCAAGCTGCAAACAGATTGCTTCTACAAACCAGAGCTTGCATTTCAAACGTCACCACTGACTTTTGTTCTGGGTTTCTTCTAGCCAGAGTGTCTGTAGCAGGAGGTGGATGCTGGAGCCTGTGAGGCTGGCTCTGTGGTTAGAGGTGTGCCCAAAGGGCTGATCTGCAGCATCAACAACTGGCAGATAGGCTGTAAAGTTTCAAAGAGCTGATTTGGCAGCTGTTGCGTCCTACCTAACCTAGCTATAAACTCGCTGAACATCTTGTTCCTGAACACAAACACTGCACACTACAAGAACTTCACATTGAGCACACAGTCAACAAGGGGAAAGGAAGGCAGCACGGAAGAAGTGGAAGAAAGAAATCTCCTCTGAGCCCTGGATTCGGTATCACATGAGTTCACATGCTCTTCCTTATTCCTAAAACATTGTTCCAATATTGCTGTTCTGGCATGTGTAGAACTTTCCTAATGTTAGCATCCAGCTAGATGCACCAGTGTCTTGTTTCTTTTCATGAATTCAAGACACAGTTCCCAAAAAAGCAAACAAATCACAGAAACACTGTGGATGATTTAAATTTAGATGTTAATTTCCCATAAACAAAAACAGAAACAAAAAACCTGTGATTTTTTTTTTGGATAGGTTTCAAAATTTGAAATCCGTGGGGCCCCTCTGAAGTTACAAGTATTTTTTTGTTTGAGTTTGCTGGGTTTTTTTTTTTCATTTGTTTGTCAATGAAGCTCTCCAAAGTGACAGCGGCAGGAAAACTCCCTATAAAGAATGTCAGTCTTCCAGTGGTTTCAGCATATCCCCACTGGCATTTCCAGGCCTCTCCCCTTGGAGCATAGGAATCAATCCTCTTGGATTGCAGTTTTAGCACACAACATATCACTGCTGACATTCAAAGTCTTAGGGATAAAGGCATCAGTGGGTTCCAGCTCTCACATGGCAGCCAGTGTCCTCTGCTGAAAGCCATGGTAGTTCCTTGCTTGACAGACTGGACTTTTTGCAGACTCCCAGACAACTCCGATGGATCAGCGCCGCAGCCTTAGAAAGAATGCGTGCTTGCACTCCTTGCTGTCCAAGGGATAATATTTGTCATAAAAATCCAAAATGTATTCTTCAGTCTTAAATCCAAACTTTTGGTAGAGCAGCATAGCAGGGTTGCTTGCAGAGACGTGAAGGGTTACATCTTTGCCCATGCAGGTCTGCCAAGGGAGGGGGAGAAAAAAAAAAAAAAAAAAAAGTATCACAGCAAGAGCATGAGACAGCCTCTGGGGGAATGCGGAGGTAGAGATTCATCAGTTCAGGTCTTCAAGTTACTGAGGAAATGTGAGAAAATCGCAGGCCTTGACACAGAATTTACCACACATAGCAACAGCTGAAAGGCGAGGGGAACACTGCTGTTCCTCTGAGCCTTTGTTTCTGGGAAACATGGACTCTGACAAATTAAAGCAGGTTTTGGATTATAATTTGTCAACTTTCCATTGTCAACAGCAAAGTAATTGTTAATTAGAAATAATCTCGGTGTACAGCACTGATCTCAAATACTTATTAACAATGGCCTGAAGAAAAGACAAAACATGCCAGAGGATCAGGCACCGCGCTCCTCCCTGTCAGCAAACAGAGCTGAGCTCTCTGGGACCACGCAAGCAGCCCCAGCGCACCTCTGGGCTGTCACGCTGGAATTCCTGTCTATCCCACCCAGCTCCTCTCCCATCCTTCAGGGCACAGCACTCGCCTCCTGAGAAAGGCAGGGAATTCAGTTCAGACAGCAAACGGCATGGCTGAAGTTACCTTAAAGATCCCAGATAATCCTAACCAGCAGCTCTCTGATAAAGATGCTGATATATTTTTTTCCTGCTTTCATCTAGTGTTTTAATAGCATTCTATTTATATTGAACATATTGTAACTCTAAGTGGGAACAGAAACACACTTTAGGAAATTTCCATGGTAGATTATTCAAAGGGAAAGCTTTGATAGGGATTTAAGTGGGGGAGGGGTAAAATAATCTGGATTCGTTTTTGGGAAAAGGAAGTTGGAACGAGATATTAAGAAGATGCAGTTTGGTCCTCTGGGCCGGATGCACTAGAGCATAAATTCTGAAAACAAACCCATCATCAAGGCATCAATCACATCAACAGATTTTCTGTTCGATTACGCTGCTCCGAAGAATCCATCCCTGAACTCAGCACACCGATCCCAGAGACAATTACCCTTAATCCAAACAGTGCATGAAAGAGGCTCGATCTACAAAGAGCAGAGCCTGGTGTCAGCCCAAGCAGGCTGCGAAGCAGCACATACAGTCTGACAACTGAGGAACAGAAGGTCGCAACCACCATTTCTTCTCTTCCATGTGTAAACACCTTCTACCACTGACAGATACTCAGCAGTGGAAAAATAAATTAACATGAACTGACAATACACTGGTGATCTCTCATTGCCTGCAAGCCTAATTAGCCTCCAACCTGCTTGGCTCTCCATAACGTGATAATTTCACACTAGTCTACCTGCAAGCAGAATTAGGTTAATTGGCTGTGATACATCCTGCAAAAAAAGCTGTGATGATTTTGTACAGCTGACTTACCAACACATCCCAACTCTGCTGGAGAGACATGAGTCCAGCTGCTGGATCCCTGCAAACCCTGACGCATCACTCATGCCTGTTCTCACTAGGTGTTGACACCTCACATCGACAGACTACAGTTGAGGACAATTTACTTAAGCACTTTACAGAGAGATGCTTGGGAAACGTAAAGGGTGAATTTAAAGTACGTTGGTTAGTGGCCTGTGTCAACATGTAGAGCAAAGAGAGGTGGACACTGCAGAGAGCTGTGTAGGTAGAAGAATTACCCTCGGGTGGCCCAAAAGAACCACCCTCAGTGGAAACTGCTTTTCCAAGGTACAGATCACTGTTCCCAAGGCTCTGCCAGCACTCCCTACTTCTCTTCAGCCAAATGAGTCCAAAAAACCAAAAAGTTTCAATGGCGAGTTTTGCTAGTGCAGCTCATCTTAACTGAAACAAGTTAAGAAATGTTTCACACTGGCAGCTCTGCCAAGAGAGTTCAGCAAGTGGTAAAACTGTGGGTCCTGAAGAGGCACAGTTGGGCTCTGAAAAGGACATCTGTCTGCATCCTTACTCAAAATTAAGCTGGCTTTCCTGGAATTTAATTCAAGAAAGTGAATGGAATGAAGGCCACCTGAATAACAGTATTCATTCAGAGATTTAATGAAGTTTAACTACTTTAATACCACCCGTTTAGTTAGCTCAGATTAATTTTCCCAAGTGTCCCTGTGGAACAAAGCCCAGTACAAGATAGTTTGAAAAAAATTGAATGAGGTTGCAAACACATATTCTTTATCTTCAACTCAGCTGGATTTGAATCAAAGTATTAAAAGTGAAAGAGAATGATTAAGATCAGTTAGTGATTTAACGCAACAGCCACAGTCACAGAATAAGCCTCCAGGTGTAGCCAAGAAAGTTGCAATAGATTCTAACTGAACCTCTCCACTATTATCTCATTTTTGCCTTTAAACCCAAATGTATGGTATTACTGTTATGTGAACCACTATCGATACTAAAGAACACAAAGTTAATCCCAAGTCAAAGTCTACAGCACCTCGGTAATTCTGAGGACCTGTCCAGTATGGTTATTCTTCTAAATACATTTTAGTTTCAGCTTTTTAGTTATTTCCCCCCATAAATGTTCACGTGGGCTGCTGACAATCTGTGCAGATGTTTAAGCAAAGAAGGGGCAAGGGAAAGTGACAGAAAGGAGGAACACAACACTACTTACTTTCTAATATTTGCATGTGTGCACACAAGGAAGAAGGGAGAGCTAGTTAGAGATACGGAATTTTTTTCATTACCTGGATAAGATGGTAAATCATGAAGGTTGCAATCCCAGCTCTTCTCCACTCAGGATGAACTAACAGAAAAGAGATGTAAGCTTCATTGTATTTCACGTCTGGCACCATAAAGCCAAAGGCAATAATAACTTTCTTGTAAAGGACGACAACGCTGAAGTCTGGATACTGCAGGCATTCTGACAAATCAATTCCTATAAAGAAATAGAGAAACAGCAGTTGAAAGCATTGCAAACCAAAAGAAATGTGTCACACTTACACAGAAATTCAGAGTTTTAAGGCCTTTTAGAAACTCTCACTTGATCCCTTCCTTTATTTCAAAGCTATGAGATCAAGAGATGCTTAGACACAAAGACAAAATGAGACGCGCTTACTAGTGGGGATTCTTGCATCAAGGAATTACAAAGCTGATTTCCTCCCACATGACTTGAGGATGAAACTAAAACTCTAAAAGCACATTCTCTAAAACAGAATGGTTAAAAAAAAAAAATTAAAATAACATGATCTCATCACCCAGCTAATCTTTCCTTGGTTTATATTCTGAGCCATATCAGCAGACTGTACTAAGAACCCGGTTCTAAACATCCATGTGGATAAAGATACTTGCATCTGCAAATGTTTGCTGGATTGAGTCCTAGTAAATTTGTGCCCCTTGCCTGGGTTTCCCAAGAGCTACAGTAGCAATAATGGGTAAGGGTTTGCTTCTTCATTTCACCTGGGCTGGGCCAGCACCAGGTTGGTGTACACCTTTCCTATTCCAGTTGGCAAATGCCAGGGATTTGCCTGCAGACAAGCAAAGGGGGGCAGTTCAGAGTGTAACAGCCTCACAGACTGGGTGAACCATCCCGTTTCTTCCTGCAAACTCTCTCCAGATGCAGCAGATATGAAACTGGCCTTCAGCTCTGGCAGCATGACCTGCCTGAAGTTCCTTGCTTTTTTCTCCACCTGGCCTTGAGCTCCTCCTGCTTCATCTGTTGTGCATACTCAGCTGTTGTGGAGCTGCACTGTGAACCTGACCGCAGCTTTCAATGCTATCAAAACGTTTGCTTTTAGCATGCAAATTCTCTAATCTGGGGCATGGAGCAGCCTCTCAGGCAGTGGTGCTTCTGTGAGTCAGAGGCGGGACAGAAAGGCCTGAAGCCAGTGACTTCTGAGTGGAATTTGTTACCTCGCCCCAAGAGGATCCACACAGCATGTTAGGGCCAAGCAGTGCAGTTCACAGCACTGAAGATTGCTTGGTAATTTGTGTGGACAGGCCCTAAATGAGGTGCAAGACATAGCGGAACTGTACCATAAATGTTAGTTTCAGCCTCAAATTGGCAATCACGGATATATTTGGAATGTGGGATAACAAAATAGCAGAGTATGTTTTCCAGTTATGTTTATCGCTCTTGATGAGATGCAAGACTTCATAAGCACCAGGCAAAAATAAGCGGGTGAATTATTTTCTTGCTGGAGAGTAAGCTGGGTGGAGTAAGACGTGGGAGGAATCGATTGGCAATAGGGAGCCACGTTAATTATCTCAAGGCTGCAATTGACTGTGAAGTGCTTTACAGCATGTCTGTGCAAGAATCCTACATTGCCCTGAGCATACTGGCGTCTATGAAATGGTGCCGTCCCCTCAGCACGCAGTTATTCCTGTAGGAAGATGCTTAGCTCAGTATGGTTTACCACTCGTCTGCTCAGGAGACGTTTCCCGTTAGGACATGAAGGCACAAGATACCGTGAGAGACAACAAGGGGGAATCTTGCTTCACATCAGCTCATTTGTGGTAACTACCTGCAAACTTGTTTCTGCCCTGTGAGAAACAAGAAGAGCTCTGATGGGAAGGATATGGAGTGGTGGAAGAACTAAGGCCTGGGTTCACCCAACCTGGTGAAGTGCCTAAAACTTAAGAACTCAGTCAATGAGAGCATCACTACTGGAAGGCAGTTGAGCACACCTAAGATACCAGTTATTGACGACAGCATCCCCATCCCCCACGCACACATGCTTCAGGAGCCTAAATTTAGGTGGAATTACAGCTGTTTCTCCAAACAACAGTGCTAACCTAATTATGCCCTTCCAGCTATGTATCCCACTCCCTCCCCAACTGTAGGAGCCTGTTGTGAAGCTAAACCCTTCAGGTCCACAAAGACACTGTGCTTTATCTCCTGAAGTATCACCACCTTGCTTACCTCTCCTGCTAAGACAAAACCAAGGTGCAATAAATCATATAATTCAGCCTCAGAAAATTTACACCACGGAAGAGATTTTGATTCCTGTTTGGAGACCGAAGGGAGTGTCAGCTTTCTGATTTAATGATGAACAGTTCACAGTTGGGTGGAACACACCCACACTCCTTATGTTAAATAAAACAGGGTGAGTCCTGAAAAACTTAATGAAGGTGCGACTCAACTTGGCCAGGACTTCAAATGCATTATCAGAAGAGCAGAGACTATGACAAAGGGGTTCAGCCTCTGTTTGGATTGCAAGTGTCTCTCATCATGAGCTCCAAAACAGCTTGTGAAAGGGAAGGCATGCCACCTTATCTCCCCACAATTTGGACAATGAGTAGCACAAAGAGATCCTGACTGCAGCATATGAGCACCGCTGAACTACAAACCCTGTTGAATCACTATCTGCAAATCAAAACATAAAGCAAACAGTTACTTGGAATAAGGGAGTGTACTGTTTGTACTGGGCTTTTCTAAATTAGACCGCCACGTTGTTTGCTGATCAGAAGCTGATCCGTGTAGTAGATGAACATCACTATTATTATTTCAGAAGAACTACAGACTACAGCCACACAACTTCCCCCACAAAGTCAGGCAGTCACTGTCCCAGAGAGCCTACAGTTCAAGAAATGACACAAAAATCGATAGCCAAGCTTTCCCATACCTTGCAAATACTGAGGCTTGAAGAAATAAAGGACACCAGAGTGAAAGTTGTAAATGCACTTCCCAAATCTCACTCCAACATATCCAGCTTACAGCTACTACAGAGAAACTTTCTTATGAAGCTAATGATCTCCGGTATAAAACTGTTTACTTCCCCCCAGACTCTGCAAAATATTTCATAGGATGCTTAATTTTAGTAACTGACCACTCCTATTGGCATCGATGTGTTACCAAAACAACCTGTTTCTTTAAGTACTGTGCTAATTAGGGCCTAATTGCCCAGTTCTAAATGATCTCAAAAGACAAAGACACCAAATCCATGTCTCCATCTCAACGGGCATTCCTATGACATCAGATAATGGTTTTCTAAGAACTGAGCCAGGCACCAACCGAAGAAAAATTTGGCCCAAGAATATTTTCTTCTGAACAAAACCACTTCCTTCTTAGAAAACCAAGTACTGAAGGAATCTTACCAGGCCAGAAGAATTCGTGGCACATCGAGTTTATAGTAGGGATGTGATTAGGGCGAACGTAGCAGTAATCAACGGGTGCTTCTGGCTCAGCCTTCCAGTTGAGATCATTCCTGTGTGGATACGCCCGGATTTCTGCCAGCAGTCTGAGTTTTGGGGGCTTTGTCTCATAATCGCGCCTGCCAAGTAACATGAAAAGCAAACACAAAAGGCAAATGAGCAACAATAACTGCTACTGCAGCTGAATGGGTACTGCCCATGGAGTATTTTCTGACATGCTCAACTTGGAACAGAAGAACAGTCTCCATTCATGTAGGAAAGCAGCACCCAGCTCAGCAAAAACACCCTTAGGTCAGAGGCCAGGACACTTCCTGGATCCGCAGCACACCAAGCCAGTCTCTCCTTACAGCAGGAGCAAGGAAATCACAGTTCTGACCCAAGAGCAGGTGCAACTTGCATTGAATGACTACAGTGATTCCCTCTCTGCCCTGTCCTCTCTTGGAGATTCCCCTTCCCAATGCAGAGTCAGTTTAATCACTCAGCTAAATAAAACACTGTCCTTTCAGGTTACCGTAATGTACTGGGCTGTACTTCACGGATGAGTGAGGAGCACTGCCCAAGAAAGGTGTCCTCTCTGTGAGCTGTCAGCTCACAAGCCAAGAGCAAATTCAACCTCTGACCAGCTGTACCTGATGTAAGGTTTCAGGACACGGGATGTGTAAGGACTGACAATACTGTGGTCTGTCAGCAGGTCTTCCGAGCCTACCAGTCGATACAGAAACTTTGTCGTTTGCTGTCGATATCCTTTCATGGCTGGCAGCATTGTCTATACGCACAAAAAAAATGCAGAACATTTTAGGAAAACTAGTCAATAACACAGGGGAATCATATCAACAGAGGGAGAATAAGGCCCTTTCAACGTGGCAGGATAGACTCCACCTAGAGCATGATGGACCCACCTCACAGGACTCTGCTGTGCACTCTCAAATTCAGTGCTCAAACCTATGAGCTGCACACGTCACTCAGAAAAGCACTGCAAGTGATCTCCCTCCTACATAGCATGAAAGAGCAAATGCCTATTTGGGTACTTCCAGGCCTCCACCATCAGTGTTTGGGCAGGGCTGGAGTACAAATACATGGCCATTTGTGGTGCTGACAGTGACAGACAGCTATGCTGTATGAGCATGTCCCAAGAAGAAAGGGGTTTGTGAGAACACTGGTGAGGACACAGCCTAAAGTCAAAATGAGTCTTGTTCACATAATCCTTTTCACTTTGTGAGTTGGATAACCTCAAGGTGACACCGCTGTCTGCAGCAAAAGGCCTAAAATAACCACTGCCAAAAGCACAGTTAAGATTTAGAAACACTCACCTGGTATCTGTCCAAGATCCTGAAGTCCTGGCTAGTAGTTCTGTATGTTGCTTGCCCTACTGGGGACCTGGAAACACCTCCTTCTTTGGCTCCGTAAATCCCATCGACCAAGAGCAGTGCAGCGTTCACAACTTGGTCCAAGTCAAAGAGCGGCAGTCCTCTTTCTCTCTTGGCCTGCCTGACTATCAGCTTACGCCTCAGTCTCCGGGCCTCTGGGGTCATGCTCATGGCATTGGGACAGGCTTCCAGTCTCTTCAGCAGCAGCTTTTCCTCATAGATACTAACAGAGGTATTCTTGGGAGCTCTGGGTTTAGCATCCTTTTCCAGCTGTGGCTTCCTCTTGTCTCTCCCCCTCACCTGCAGTGATGAATTTGATTCTTCAGGATCTTCACTGTCACCTTCCATCCTTTCTGTTTTTTCTTCTTCACTCTCCACCTCTTGCTTGATCTGCTCGGCTGTCTTCACTTTTTTTCTACTTGCTATCACAGTGCCAGCACCAGCCGTCCCACTGGGAGGGGGCACATACTCTATTCCTGGGTCTATGACTCCGTCCCCTTCCATCTCCTCATCATCTGTTCAACAGATCAAAATAATCCAGGAAAAAAATATAAACACCAAAGCCCCACTTCAGAAACGGTTGTCACAGGACTTTTCTGCTAAGGAGAAATAATGCAGGTTTACTCAACACACACCATTTTCTACATACTTCTGGACCTCCTGATTTTGGACAGCAGACAGCATAAGGAGTCCAATTTCAGGCCACAGAATCAATCCTCCTGCAGTTTGGCGTCTGAGCTGCACGCTCAGGCTCTTTGACAAAAGTTAAATTGTTGAAAATTCCTGAAGACTGGGGATCAAATGGTCAAGCTGGTGAGCTGTATCTTCAGCTAACATACCCTGGAGAAGTTATTTTTAATTTGAGGGAACAATTAGGAGTTACAGAAGTGCAGTTCTGTCCCTGTACAGAACCTGACTGTCCTTCCTCCCAAGAAGTGCTTTATTCTCTACTTTCCCAACTAGATTGAGGTCTGGCTCCTTAAGGAACTAACAGCATTCAGCCTGCATCACTGCTTTGCAACCCAAACAAAATTTAGCATCTGTTAATCGGGATACTCAAACTTATAAAACTTACAAAACTTATAAAACCAGAACATTGCCATGAGAATAAAATTTCTCCCATTTAAAAACATTTGAGACAAAATTAGAGTTGCTATCTAACAGTGTAATCTGTGTTGCAGTGAAATGCTTATGCTGAGTGGTGCAACAATTGCTAGGTGAAATCTTCTACTCACTGTTTCTTCAGGATCCTTCAGAAGACGGTAATAGTGTCTCCTTCTGGGCTTAAAAGCTGGCAATACAACTATAGAAAACTAATTAATATTTGCATGCAGCTAAGACAAACAGAATTTTACCAGTTACTTTCCTTACTTTACCAGTTACTTTCCTTACTTTCTTTTCTTGAAAGGATTCTGCAGCACATTGGAAGTTAGTTTTTTTTTTCTTTGCTTGGTTTTTTTTTTTTAACATCTTCCTTGATAACTATGTATGGCTTATTATTAAACAAAAACCATAGCATCTCTTACCATGAAACAGAGCTTGTGGTGGCATGACATCTGGGATGAGATCTGCTTCTGAGAGAAGGCTGGGAGTAGCTGAATGTGAGGCTGGAGTGCCAGGAGCAGAGAAGTCCAGAGATGGGGAAGGAGAAGGGCTTGTCAGAGGAGTACGATCTGAAGAGCTCAAGGAGGAGAAGTCAATCACCTCTCCCTTCTCAAGGACCATATCAGGGCGACGGCCTCGACTGGTGAATTTAACAGGAGTGGAGGAAGTACTCCGGTCCAGAAAGCCGGCTGCCTCCTTCTGGGCTCTCCGAATGTCCTTGGCTTCCTGAGTGCGAGATCTCTTCTCCTTCAGCTCCATGGCTGATTCGACTGGATTGCGGCTTACCCGCTTCCTGAGTCCTTCCACAGTAATGATGGGATCCAGAGGTGGCTTTGAAGCTGCTGAAGAAATAGTTTGCTTATTCTAACAGCCACTGAGCTCCTGCAGTCACTGGATACATACTATATGGTCAGAATAACACATTGACTACAAATCTTAGAAGATATATTTTCAAAATATACAAGAGGCACGTAGCAGAAAGCCAATGCACAACTAAAGCCTCATTAAATCCCCAATTTTCCTCCTCTGCACAGAAGGCAATTTGCATCCAGTGTCAAAAGATTAAAAAAAACCACTCCCTAGAGCGAAGAGGAGCAGAAAAATTGTAGATTTCAGCTAAAAAAAAACCCCGCACAAATCACAAAAGCCTTTAAATCAGCACAATGCAAAAATGTAATAAAATATAACGAGCTTCTTATACTACAGTCTATGCACCATAGTCCTCTTAAGTCAACCACTACAGCAGAGCAAAACTAAGAAACTGTCCGTGCACACAAACACATAGCTTTAAGTAAACTTTTCTCATGTCTTCCAGCACTATCAGCTCTGGCCCAGCTAGGAACCTACACACCATTGGGAAAAGAGTTACCTTTTGCCTTTAGCGCAGATGCAGACAGCTTCTCTCCTTCAGGTTTCATTGTTGGGGGTTTATTATGAACCAATTTCCACCATCCTGGTTCTCCAAATTCCTGTGCCCCTGAGCGGAAGAACAAGGGGCTCCCCACAGAGAGACAGCCAGCAACTGTGCTCCACCATGTTGAAGTCTTTTTCCTATGGTGGGAGAGGGGAAAACAAGTGTTGAGTCCCCACTCGCCAGCTGTGCTTTCATCCTGAAGCCTCCTCCCTCTGCCAAGATGGCAAGGGAAGAGCACCTCTCCCACTGGCACTGATGCAGGGGGATGATGTACTCCCCACACCCCCATCCACAAAGAGGTGAAAGACTAATTAATGTTTTTTCAAACAGAGAACCACTCTGAAGGGCAAGCTACAAGGTACTGGTGGGCTCTGATGCACAAAGCGCTGCGTACATATGCTTCATAAACACCATGCCAATGCAGCATGGTGAGATGCAATTTTTCTTTTGTCAGTGAGCCACCACACACCAAGCCTAGAGAGGAAAAGTCTGCTGTGCCACTGGAACCCACAGCTTTCAAATACTGATGTTGCTACCTTCATTAACAATTTGACAACACAAGAACAGGAACAGGATCCTAGTGAGAGCTGCCTTGACCTGACATTGCAGAGCCATATTCCGTTACTGAAGATGGAAAACGGGACTCTGGGCATACAGGATGGGAGCAGCAAGGGAAAGGTAGTGATGAAGGTGTCACTTCACACAGAAGGAAAGGCAAACTTAATTTAAATGCCTGCCTTGACTACTTGAGATTTCATTTAGCAAAGCACGCTCTCAGAGCTGTAGGACAGGATCCCTAAGGCTGAAATCACAAAGGGGATTGGGATACGACCACTCTACCCTCCATAGCTGTAGACTTGTCAGGCACTGCAGAGAAGCAGAGTTACAGGTCTGAGAAGTAAATCACTGATGACAACAGAGCTGCAGGAAGCAGCAAGGTAGCAGAGTATGTATGCTTGTCCCACAGACATAGGTATGCTTGGGGTTTTCTGCCATAAAACCTCTCCCGCAGCATGGGGAAGAGGATCCCTATTAGTCAACGTACCAGCCAGCCACACTCACTGAACTATGTCTGAAGCAAACTTCTGGCCACTTTGAGGCAGGGAGCTACATTTCAGCCTTTCACTCTGTAGGGCAGTGTACTCTACTGGGCATCTAAGCACCTTCTGTTCCTCTAAGAACTGGTCACAGACATAATTAAAATGTCACTTAGGGAGGAAGTGAGAAGAAATATTTTTAAAATTGCTCCTGTAGCCAATAACTGAGGTACTCCCTTGGATACCGGAGAAATCAGGTTCACAGTGTAGAGCCTAAACCCTTACTTGCACAGGGTCTTGGCATTCCTTCTTGCCTTTGCACACATCCACTGGCAAAGACTTCAGTGCTTGGGCTAGGCTTGGCAGAGCAGGTATTCGCTGCTGACAGAATGTTGCCATTATACATCTTGGGGTACTGACCCTCAAATGCAGGGGATTAAACTAAAGTGTCCCAGATCAGAGTCCAGAGCATTACAGTAAGTCTGGATAAGCTGTACTTTAATATTCCAAGGAAGTAAAGCATGGCACACCTTCAACCGGTACACATGTGGTTCAGCTGTCCCTCTTCCATCAGTGGCTTGTCCAGGCAAGCAAGAAGACTATGTCTGAGGCCAGTAATCACTTCATCTGAATTTAATCAGAGCAAGGAGTGCCCTGTTTCCTGGGCAGGTCTCAAAAGGCAGCAGCAAACCCTGGGAGGTGATGGCTCCCTGAGCGAGGCACAATGGGCCATGAGCTGCCTTCCTGTCAGTGTCCCCGTGGTTTCCAGAGGGGACAAATACTAACACTGCTGAGAACAGAGCAAGGAGGCACAGACAAGCAATGAAGGCGAAGCCAAAGAGCAAATCTGGTTAGGGAGAAAGGCCAGATCTTACAACAGAGAAATGCCTGGGGAAGAAAAGCAGCTGTGTAGTCAATCAAATCTACAACTTTGGAGGCTTGTTCAGTTCCTTTCCTGTCTCCTTAGCACAGGCCTTGAGACTTGGGTTTGATAGCTTCAGTGCGCTCTGAAAAAACGTGCTGTTCGCCTATGCAGCACACAACTCATCGTGCCACGAAGGCTGCCCTTTACAAGAAGGGTTCATCACCCCCTGACAGCTTCTTTCTTTACACACACTGAAAAACATTTCAGTGGTTGGCAATGCCTGCTATGTAAAAGCTATTTTATTAAGATCCAAAACAAGCTAATAGAAAAGCACAATTTTTCTTTTGGAGAACTAGGTCCATACAAGTGCTTTATAGCCAAGTAATGTGGTACTTCGCTGAGCCTTTTTTTTTTTTTCCCCTTCTTTAAATCCCAGTGGCAGCAGGACTAGCCCGTCTGTTGTGTTTTTAGAAACACTCAAAGGCTTTGCAGGTTCCTACACTACCTATAGGAAGGGAAGAAATAACCCAAAATATATGCATATATGTTGCTTCTGTGTGACATTCTTGGGGTTTTTTTCCTCACTAAGAAATGCTTATTCATTTTCAAGAGTACCCCTCATGCCTATGTTCAGGTTCTGAATATTAAATCCTCCAATTTTCTCACTAGTGAGGCTCAACAGAGACATCACCAAATTAACTGGTATTCTGGTCCATCTGTATAACAGCTTTTCATTCCTTTGGCTCACCGGCCAGACCTTCATGGAAACATCACCTCTTTACCTGTTCCCTAATAAGAAAGTCCAGTGTTTCTCAATAAAAGCACAAATATCTTCTTTCCATCTGAAGTACCCCTGACGGCCTGTTCCTTCCAGAGACAAATTGTACATTGCCAGCATGACAACCTGGAACAGAAAATGTTGGATATAAGTGAATCTTATTTTTCATCTGCTGAACTGCCCCTCACACACAATCTTGCTCGTTCATAAATATCTTATTTTTGCAACATCTCACAGGCAACTTCTGCAATCCATCTTCTTCCTGCTTTCATGCTGCCCGTTCTCGTCTTTCTATTGTTAGATGCACATTCTCCCAGGGATTTCTCCATCCCAGGGGAATAACGAGCTGCCTAGTTATGCAGGTTTATGCTGAGATACAAGCTTTCACAGCGGTTGTATAAATGAATTATATCACAGCTGGGATCTGAATGTAGTGTGGAGGTAGGGAAAAAGCCTTTTAAAAAAATGGCCACAAGTAATCCTACTATCTAATCCATCAGAAACCATTGTAGTGACAATGGTCTTTCTAGATACTTACTGTTACATTCCAACTGAACAGATTGTAAACTCTCTGTAAAATTAAATGATATCTACTAATTGTTCTGGGTATGCAATTAAGTGTCGCCAGGTGATCTTCATTAAAGACAATCCTTTTTCAGCTCATTCACATGCTTCACAACCAAATTCAGTCTCACCTATGACATGCCTAAACTGAAGGGCAGGTTTGAAGAATATCACACCTCTTTGTAAGTAAATCCTAGGTGATCAACTGCTAATTACATTTACCCAATTCATTTGAATACAACTGAAATCGTACAGCTGGGCTGGGACCATCTTTCAAGAATCACACAGCCTCGCTTGGATACCACTTTCAATAGGGACTCATTCTTCCCTGTCAGAGAGAAGTTTGAAATGTATTTTTAATAGGGAGATGGGTCTCCTTGCAGCGGGCTGTAACCTTCTGGAATGCGTTGCTGATGATACCCAAATGAGGAAATACAGACAGCCTTAATGTCCCCTGTAGCCTATTTCTCCCTCGCAACCCCTCTTGGTTGATAACCATTTATCTAGGATTTTGTGGGTTTTTTAAGTCAGGTAGGACAGTGGCTCAGGACTTCAGAAGCAATTCTGTTTTCAGCTGGCTAAAGACAAGGATCTGTTGAGGCCATACACTCTGGAAAAAAATCCAAAAATCAGTCCCCATTTTTCCTGCTTCAGAAGAGCCCAGGGAGATAAGTCTCTTCACTAGTCAACTTTCTTCCTCACCTGTTTTGATTTTGTCTTTCCCTTCGCCACTCTGGCAGACCTGGGTGTAATGCTAGCAGTCTTTGCTCTCCGGATCTGTAACTCACTGAAACTCTGCTATGCCAACCTTTTTGCCTGCACAGCCCTGCACTGAGCACCATGAGAAAGCACTGTAGGAGTTACGACTGATGTTTTAAACGATCTATTATCAGACAGCACACCGCTGTTGTCCCAAAGGATGGAAAGAGATGTCTTGCACATATAGCCCGTTGTTAGCATGTAGAAACATTTAATGCTGAGCAGCAGCTACTGCTCAATCAAGTTCATTTTATGCAGAGCCTGCCAGCACTGCCTGCCTGCTCCTCCAGCACCCTGCTTAGAGCAAGCCCGTGTGCATCAGCCTACCCACATGGTGGTTGATGGATAATGCAAATTATTTTGAGTGGTCAGGTGTGCAGGTGACTGAAATAGCATATTCCAGCAAGAACTGTTGCTAGCAAGTAAGCAGCCAGGTTGGAGTTTTGCATTCAGGGAGCTGGCAAGCCTTCTGCTTGTATGTTCCCACCTCACTAGTTTTACGTTTGCTCATATACACAAAAAACTGTTCATGCCTAGCAGCCAAACTGCATTAACTTTGCTTTTCCAAACCTGCCTGAAGCCACGAATTCATGAGCAACATAAGGGGAAGGGGAGAAAAAATAAAAGGAATGTGGTTTGTATTATTATCTTTCAATTAATTTACCTGCCAAACGCCCAAGTTCTAATATGCAGGCAATCCTTAGCTAGTTAATTTCTCAAGTTCATGTTCCTTTGTTACCTATATCTGATTCTCCTTTTACAGGTAGCACATACACAACAAACAACAATTTTAGAAGTCCTGTGGTTGTACTGCCAGCACTTACTTGTTGCCATGTTAGTCGCAGCCGTTCAAATTGCTCCTTCCCATCTTCTGAGCAATCAGAGCAAGTAAATCTGAAAAAGTTATCTCCTTTGAGGTAGCTGAGCTGTTCTCTCAGTTGACCTAAAATGAATAGGCAAAAATCAATTTATTGGTCTTTTTGTAGGAAAAAATGCTGCAAAGGAGATTTGGATTCCCTACAACATCAGGCAGAAAAGTGCTTTTTGCCTTTTTCCCGGAGTCCAGAAATTCAGACAGTTCCCAGGAAGCTCCAGAACTCGCTGTGATGGAAGGTACAGATTCATTTCACAGTTGCAGCAGCCACCAGTGACCAACAGAAAACCACAGGCATCAAAAAGGGGCGTTCTACTTAACATCTGAACGCAGGTACAAAGCCAAGGATTTCCTTGTTTCTGCTGCATTGCTCATTCATTCTTGCTTCCCCAGGATAACCTATGTATTTCAGTACATAACTGTTTTCCCACTCTACTTAAAAAAAGCTGACCTGTAAAAAACACAAGGTATGCTAATGCAAAGGCTATCAAAATATACAAGCTTTCTCTTCCATCTCATCTTTTCAGTCACTGCTACATGTCTTGACAGCTTGCTTTTTCCCTGTCCATAAACTATTACTGAAGTAAGGTTGTCAGTTCCTGTTTGAGCAGCCTCCAAGATACACTGCAACAGACATACTGTGAAGCTTTAAGGTATTTATTTCTCCTATCAGGGGAAGATCTTTCCTTCAGACTTCGAGCCAAAAGAATGGCCCAGCATTATCAGGAAACGCTTTTTCTTGACTGCAGTTGATAAATTAGGTCCCAGTCAGCAAAGCATGTGTAAAGCTGTGTAAAGCTAAGCCTGTGTAAAAGTTTGTCTTAACAAAAAAGCAATCTTCTGGGATAGAGCCACCTGTAAAACTCCACACATCCAAAGTTACACGTTCTAATTCTATGATTCTGCAGGAGAGAAAAAAAAAAAACCATCATATGAATCAAGACTTCTCAACTCCCCAGGGGTTAGTTTACACAAACATGAAAAATTTAAAAATAAATTCACAAGACAGGGAAACAGTTAAGACTACAGCATTTCTGAAAATTCACACATGTAGGGTCTTTCTCTAAAAGTATGACATCTATTTTACTGTATAACGGCACCAGATCAAGCATTTGCAATGTATGGATGCTCTGCTTCCCCAGTGAATTGCAGAACCTAACCATTAAAATTGCACTTATGTCTGATGGGGAACGCCCCCCACACTTAGAAGATTAACAGAATTTCTAGATGGTGATTCAGTGCAAAATGTGATAATTTGTCTGAGCTTGTTGGTGGCTTTCACAAGCGACAACGGATATCTGTATAACTGAACAATTAGCAAAGAGAACAGTATTTCCCTTTTCCAGCTCGTTTACTTTGCACATTTGTATCTAGTTACTCTTGCTCTATGATTGGCTTTTTCTGCTCTTTGGATTTGTTCACAGCAATGAGAGAGAGGAACATCTTTCTAAAATAAAACAAATTGAGTGTTAAATCAAGTGCTTTCAGATAAGATATCCCATACCACCTTTAACTCTACTCCATTTTTTGAATAATTAATAATTTCAAGTTAATATGTCCCTTTAACTGCATATTACCTTAAAAATACAATGCTGGTTCTATTACATTAATATCAAAACACTCACTAACACATCTTGAGAGATTTCTACACTGTAACTTTTGGCAAATTCTAGGATGGCAAAAAAGGGGAGCTCTGACATATCTGTCAGGCAGGTGCCACCTGAAGAGTTCACAATTTCTAGTAACAAACAAATAAATAACAAAGGAAAAAAAAAAAAACCACCACAAAATTACAAATAAAAAACCAAAACAAAACAAAAACCCAACAAAAAACCACAACCAGTGCTTAGCAATGTCTAGCTTTTGGAGCTAATAATAGAACTGATAATCCAGAACTTAGAAAGTAGAGTCTAGTCTGTTATGTTGCTAAGAGCATATATCTTATGTCAAGCAGCAGTAGCAGAGGGATCAAGTTCTGCAGCTTGCTTCCAAGCGCCTCCCAAAGCTAGATGTACAAGCTGGACACGCTTCTGTGAAAGCTAAATGAAATTCACATTATTGGGAAGCCACTAAGGTTGAGATTTAGCCAGATGCTCC
>WHYT01014099.1:0-10846 GCA_009806455.1 Tetrax tetrax
GGGGCTGCAGGGAAGGTGGGGAGAGACTCTGCAGCAGGGCCTGGTGGGACAGGACCAGGGGTGATGGTTTCAAAACAGAGGGAGGCAGATTCAGATCAGATATTAGGAAAAAATTTCTTGCACTGAGGGTGGTGGGACACTGTCCCAGGTTGCCCAGAGAGGCGGTGGATGCCCCATCCCTGGAAACATTCCAGGCCAGGTTGGATGAGGCTCTGAGCAACCTGATGTGGTTGGAGATGTCCCTGCTCCTGGCAGGGGGGTTGGGCTGGGTGGGCTTTGAAGGTCCCTTCCCACCCAAACCATTCCATGATTCTGTCCTTGCTCCAGCAGCAGGCATTACAAAGACAACCAACACCACCATTTTCTTAAACTCATTACAGTTGCTGGGCTGCTCCTCCCAGAAGACCTTTCTCTGCCTCATTATTTGGGTTGGGGTTTTTTTCCTTCTCTTTTCATCTTACCCCTTCTCAGGCTTTAAAATACAGCGTTCCGCTCAACTTCTGTTTCTGCTCCTGCCTGTTGTACCTGCGACCGCTAAGCCGGGATTTGCTGAGCTGGGCCCGTGGTTGTAACGGGCCGGGGAGGTCTGAGGAACGTACTGGGCAGCCCTGTGGGATTTGCTGGGAAATTTACCCCCTTCTCCCTTGTTTTCTCACTTCTTTCTTCTGCTCCATTTCCACTCTCCTGCTTTTTCACACCTTTGGCTTCTTCCTTCTCGGCTCTAGCGAAAAAAAAAACGCTCAACTGCCTTCATGCCTGGGACGAGAGACGCGGTGTTCTGGCAGAAAGCTGCAGAAACAAGAAAAAAAACAAAAAGAAAAACCTTCTGGCTGCTTTTCCTGTAGCTGCCCGAGTCCGGTGGCACTGCAGAGGTGCGCTGACTCAATTTGTGGAGAAGGAGCTTCATGAAGCTTCTTCTCATTTACCAACACGAGGGCCTCTGTCCCGCGCCCCTGGGATCACTCGTAGAATCATAGAGTCATAGGATGGTTTGGGTGGGAAGGGACCTTCAAAGCCCACCCAGTCCAACCCCCCTGCCAGGAGCAGGGACATCTCCAACCACATCAGGTTGCTCACAGCCCCGGCCAACCTGGCCTGGAATGTTTCCAGGGATGGGGCATCCACCGCCTCTCTGGGAAATGTGGGACAGTGCCCTTCCAGCCTCAGCGTAAAAAAATTTTTCCAGATATCTGATCTGAATCCACCTCCCTCTACTTTGAAACCACCACCCCTCGTCCTGTCCCACCAAGCCCTGCTGAGGGTCTTGTGGGTTCACTTCTCCTCCCACCATTTCTTTTGACCGTTCTCTGAACAATGTCGCATCTCGCTGCAGGTGCCTGAATATTGCTCTCTCCGATGCTCTTGGCGTGACTGCTGTCCTTGTGCCCATGTCGCTCTTTCTACTCTTCTTTTAGCTTGGTTTTTCTCCAAATTTCGAGCTGCTGCTACAGCCACACTTTTGGTTTTGTGGGTTTTTTTTTTCTCTCCTCTTCTCCTGTCCTCCCACCCCCGTTGATCTCTCTCCCGTTCCTTTGGTATCTTGTAGGGAAAAGATGTTTTCACGCGTCAGGATCTCGCGAAGACTTTGATGTTTATGCAAACTTATTTCCATCTTCTTTGTACCACTGGCACCTTGCTGCGTCTTTCAGGTGGCGTGCCGTTGATCTAGCTCAACAGTGTCCTGCTGGGATTTAGCCATCAGGCCCAGAGACTGTTGCTAGCAGCTATCCCTGCGAAAAAGGCATTAATTTGGGACTCATTTAGTGGGTGGGGAGAGTCAATTGACCACTGTGAACTGTAACCACAGTTAACAAGAGGCTGAAATGGAAATCCGGGGTGTGGGACTTGGGAAAACACGGCGAAAACAGAAGCTATGCAAGGAATGTCCTCTGATCTTCGTTTGAGCCGCGGCGAAACGGCTCTGAGTTGTGTCAAATTGTGATGAAATGATAAAGTCCTTGATTGCTGTCGGCTTGTTTCATAAAATCATAGAATGGTTTGGGTGGGAAGGGACCTTCAAAGGTCATCTACTCCAACCCCCCTGCAAGGAGCAGGGACATCTCCAACCACATCAGGTTGCTCAGAGCCTCATCCAACCTGGCCTGGGATGTTTCCAGGGATGGGGCATCCACCACCTCTCTGGGCAACCTGGGACAGTGTCCCACCACCCTCAGCATGAAAATTTTTTTCCTGATATCCGATCTGAATCTGCCTCCCTCTGTTTTGAAACCACCACCCCTGGTCCTGTCCCACCAGGCCCTGCTGAAGAGTCTCTCCCCACCTTCCCTGCAGCCCCCTTTGGGCACTGGGAGCCGCTCTCAGCTCTCCCGGAGCCTCCTCTTCTCCAGGCTGAACAGCCCCAGCTCTCCCAGCCTGGCCTCACAGCAGAGCTGCTCCAGCCCTCTCACATCTGCGTGGCCTCCTCTGCACCCTCTCCAACATCTCCACGGCCTTCTGCTGTTGGGGGCTCCAGAGCTGGACGCAGCGCTGCAGGGGGGTCTCAGCAGAGCGGAGCAGAGGGGCAGAATCCCCTCCCTCGCCCTGCTGCCCACCCTGCTCTTGGTGCATCCAAGGGTGCCGTTGGCTTTGGGCTGTGAGCACATCGCCGGCTCATGTTGAGCTTCTCAGCCACCAGCACTCCCAGGGGCTGCTCTCCATCCATTTCCACGAGAGTAACCTGGTTTTGAGCCATTTGGGAGGGTGGCTCGAGGCTCCGTCCCTGCTGCGTGAGGTGCCTTCAAAGTGGGGATTTTGAAGGCTCTGTCTTAGCTGCGAGTCCGCGTGCGTGTTGGTGGTAGGGTTTCGTGAAAACAGGAGCTTTTCACTGCTGTTCTGCTCGAATCCACAACTTGATTTTTTTTTTTTTTGAGTCATGCATGCAAAACCATTGATGAATCTCTATTTCTTTAGCCGTCAGAATGAGTGCAAATGATTCCTGCCTGTGGATGTCCATCCCATGGTCGCTCCGTGGAGGAACTTACCGTTTGAGAGGTGTTTTGAGGGAAGGAGTAGGTTGGGTAATTCAGCTCCTTGTAACTGAGTTGTGATATGGGGAAGGCTTGGCTCCATGCGCTGGAGATGGGAACGTGATGGGCTGGCTGGGAAACCAAAATAAATAGTACGGAGTAGGAGGAGAGAGATTTTGTTGTCTGACCGGTGTAGGCTGATGTGGAGTTTGCTTTGAGCATTGAAGATGGGAGGAATTTAACCTGCATTCTTGCACAGGACCTGAAGATGAGGTGCCCATTTGCCTCTGGTATGTTGATGGGCAGCATTGTTTTCCCTGCTGCCGATCTCTCTATAATTTATTTTTTTGGAGAGTCCCCAGTGCAACTGCAAGCCGAGAGGAACGCTCTGGTGTAGCAGGTCATAGAATCAGAGAATGGTTTGGGTTGGAAGGGACCGTTAAAGCCCACCCAGTCCAACCCCCCTGCCAGGAGCAGGGACATCTCCAACCACATCAGGTTGCTCACAGCCCCGGCCAACCTGGCCTGGAATGTTTCCAGGGATGGGGCATCAATGGACTCATGTGTGTGATCCCACCAGGTCAACCGTGTTTTGGGGAGCCCACAAACCACACGCGGTGACAGATCGTAGAATCATAGAATGGTTTGGGTTCGAAGGGACCCTCAAGGGTCATCCAGTCCACCCCCCTGCAAGGAGCAGGAACATCTCCGACCAGATCTGCGCGTGACGTTTGGAGGTGACCTCCTGAGCCCACCCTCAATGACAGCTGCGGCAGGAGTTTCAGCTCTGAAGCAAAACCTGGTTTAGGATCCCGGTCCATGGGTGCGTTACAGTGCTAATAACGATGTCGAGGAGTGTTCTGGCTACCGGCAATTAAACACTGCTAATGAAGAAATTCCTCATTACTTCCCTCGTGATCGCAGGGGGACGCACCCGGTGCACCCCCCTCGCGCTGCAGCCATTTTATGAGCATCCTCAAAAACAGTTCTGCAGCAATTAAAAAAAAAATAAATAAAATGTGCATATTTTAAGGAGACAGATTGCTGCCTTCATCTGTCTCCCTGATTAGATGCCAGGGCTGCACTGTGCTACAGAAACTTCTCTTTTCCGCACCTACCTTCCATAAATCACCATTTTTTATTGAGATATTCTTTTTCTGGGTGACTTGGACCATCTAGAAAGGTTTACCACTGCAGGCAGGCACCCAGCTGTCTCCTTGCTGGCTGGACTCGTGAAAACCTTGAGGTGTTCAGGCCCAAAAGTGACCTGCAAAGCAGCAGGAGTGAGAGAGGAACGGGAAGAGCGCGGAGACAGCGTTCTTGGCTCCGGGAAAGGCTGATTTACAGCAAAACTTCTGCTTGTTTTATTGTGACATTCCTCATCAAAATCTGAATTTTTAATGCGGTTTTCAAAGGTTTCTAAGCAACCGTGGTTGGTTTGCCTTGGCGTGATCCCAACATCCTCTCTCTTCCTTTGGGTTGTCACCAGCCAGGAAGCGTCCCGCTGACTTGGGGCGGTAGGAGATGGCCGTCAACGTCCTCCACGTCGGAAACCCGCTGCCGCCAGCCGAGGTAGCCGCTTGCGTTGCTCTCTGGAGATCTGCACGGCGGCGCTGACAAGGAGGGTTCAAGACGTTCTGAGATCACATGCGGGGCAGGATTTGGGCAGAATCCCCTTGACGTCGTAAATGCAATCCCTCGACGCGGGGGTAGCTGGCTGCCGTCAACCCAGCTCGATTTGGCAAGCGTCCATCGTGGCTTTTAAGGCAGCCTAAACTGTTTGCTCTGCCATGCTCTTTTCCGTGACGCGATGCTTTTTTCTTGTTTGCTACACGTACTCGGTATAAAAAACTAATACTGCGTCCAGCTCTGGAGACCCAACATCAGAAGGCCGTGGAGCTGTTGGTCCAGAGGAGGCCACGCAGATGCGGAGAGGGCTGGAGCAGCTCTGCTGTGAGGCCAGGCTGGGAGAGCTGGGGCTGTTCAGCCTGGAGAAGAGGAGGCTCCGGGGAGAGCTGAGAGCAGCTCCCAGTGCCCAAAGGGGGCTGCAGGGAAGGTGGGGAGAGACTCTTCAGCAGGGCCTGGTGGGACAGGACCAGGGGGGATGGTTTCAAAACAGAGGGAGGCAGATTCAGATCAGATATCAGGAAAAAATTTTTTCCACTGAGGGTGGTGGAGCAGTGTCCCAGGTTGCCCAGAGAGGCGGTGGATGCCCCATCCCTGGAAACATTCCAGGCCAGGTTGGCCGGGGCTCTGAGCAACCTGATGTGGTTGGAGATGTCCCTGCTCCTGGCAGGGGGGTTGGACTGGATGACCTTTAAGGGTTCCTTCCAACCCAAACCGTTCCATGATTCTATGATTACGCGGAGCCGGTGTTAGGATGGCCTTGAGGACCCCCTGCGCCACGTCTCCTCTATTTAAAACGCCGTCGATGGCCGAGGCCGTCATGCGATGACGAACTCCCGTGTACCGAGAGAAGTGGAAGAAGCGCAGTAGGCATCTGACACGCTGATGATGTGAAACTATTTCTAGCAACTGTCCCCGTCGTGGCATATGACCTAACTCTCCGTACGTCGCTGTCATGGCAACTGGAAAGGTCAGCGTACTTTCTAGCGAATATTTGAGGTGGGCGGATAATAATTTTCTGCCTTGGGCAAATGAGCGTCTGTTTGGTTTGAAGCGTGGGACAAGAAGTCTGGTCTGGGTTGTCGGAGCTTTTTCTTGAACCTCCAGGACTTCGGGTGGCCCTGAAAGGGAAGGAGGTTGCTCAGCTGTCCTAATGTACTGCTACAAGGAGAAAATTAAAATTAAAATTACCCTTCAGCAGCGTGTAATCATCCCTTGCCTTTGTTTGCCGCTTGAGACACGGCGGCTGTGTCGCAAGGTAGAGCGAGGCCTCCTGGCTGTCTGTCGGCGGACTGGGCATTTGTCTCCTTGTCTGTTGGGTTTTGCACAGTTGGGTCGTCAGAGCTTGATGAGTTGTGATGCTTCGTTTAGGTCCAGAGCAGCGGAACCTCACTAACGAGCAACCCGCATGGCCGGTAGCTGCACTGGGATTACCCAGTAGGCATAGAGATTCTGGATTTTGGTTGTAACTTCTTTGCCTTGGTGATGGCCAGCGCTGCTGGGAGGGACAGTGCAGCTGTGAGGGGGCATCTGGTGATGATGGTGAGAGGCTCGGGTCCCTGGAGTTTGGGATTTGTTGTTATTATGGAAGGATAGTGGAAAGAGGGCAGATACTGACCACACTGAGTCACTTGGAGACACTTGCTCTTGGCTGCAAGAGCTCAGAAGCTCCATAACAGTTTGGATTTTGGTTTTGGGTTGGTTTCTTTTCCTTTGAAGGTCAAAGTTTTCATCCCCTTGACCTGGTTTTCCAAAAGCTGTAGCCTCAAGACCTCTTGAAGACAAAGAGCAGTCCCTTGTGCTTGTGTAGCATAGGAAACAGTAAATCTGCTGGGGACCTGATTCGGCTGAAAAATTAACAGCCAAAAACTGTTCATGCTCCGGTGAGATTGGGTAAAAAGGGGCTCCTGGTGATGGAGAGAATCTGAGGAGGGAGGTAGATGGTGATCATAAGGCTACTCTTTTCTTGGCTTGAGGTGACCATGGGAAATCGCAGATCTCAGGACTGGGTAAAATCTCTTCTGGTGACATAAAGTCGTGATTGAGGATGCCTTTGCTGACTCTTCCAGCAACAGGAGAAGTCTTTGTCATGGACTCCTGCATCCAGATGTCTTGTCCTTGATTTTAAGGGTCAAACCCAAGCGCTGAAGCCAATTCTGTGCACAAAACACCTGGAGAGCTGGTGTGCCTTCGGGTCCAGAAGTTGCCTCTCCATTTTGATCCTACACAGATGGAAAAAACTTCTCCCAGTGCCCTTTTTACGAGGTACGGAACCAAATATAAACTCTGGTTTTATTAAATAGAATTAACAGACTAAAGCCCTAATTAAGAAAGGCTTACAATAATCTCTCAGAATACGTGACGTCCCTCCTGCCGGTGGACTTGGCCTTTCTCCTCTTCCTGTTTTTTGGGGGAAGTTTTGTAATACAGCCTTAGTAATACTGTTTTGTGAAGCGCTTGTGTCTCTCTCTGACTAAGAGTTTGCCTACAAAGCCGTCCCTCCAGGAGGATGACAGAGAAAAGGGCAGGTGGAGCACGGTGGAGTCATCTTCTGTTGACTTCTAAGTCAATATATCTTAAGTATTTTGGTTTGGCTTTTTTTGAGTTGGTTTCTGTTGGGCGTAGGTGAAGCGAACCGCCATTTTACCAAACCGAAATTACCGCCTCGCCCCGAATAGTTGGGTTGAGTCTGGGAAATGGTCAGTGAATTTTCAGGAGATATTATTGTCGTAGAAGGAGCAGGCTCCAAACGTGAAATTCATGAATGTCAACTTTAACATTTTCGCTGCCGTCCTACGCTTTCCCAGAATCAACCAGCCAAGTGGGTTTCTTGCCCTGTCAACCTTTGGAGATGAATATTCCCTTTATCACGCTGCCTTTCTTTGGGCGATGACGTACATCCCACGGCATGATGTCGGAGAAGCTTAAATACTGCCGGGTGACAAACACATGCTGTGAGGACTGGAACGAAAGTGGGCGTCTTAATGGGAAGAGGAACAGCAGTGAAAACCTGCCAGCCTCCCTTTCTTTGGCGTTAGGGCCGCTCTTGCGGTGCGGGCAGTTCAGTAAGAGCTCAAGGTCTTGCGAAGTGAAGTTGAGAGCGTCTGCTTTGAAGGACAACGGGAATATGAGGCTGCTCTTCTAATGCGCCTGACTCCAGGGGGACCTTGATAGGCTGGAGAGGTGGGCCCGTGCCAACCTCATGAAGTTCAACCAGGCCAAGTGGGTCCTATATGTGGGTCAGGGCAATCCCAGGCACAAATCTGGGCTGGGGGGGAATGGATGGAGAGCAGCCCTGAGGAGAAGGACTTGGGGGTGATGGTGGACGAGAAGCTCAGCATGAGCTGGCGATGTGCGCTCACAGCCCAGAAACCAACGGCACCCTGGGCTGCACCCCCAGCAGCGTGGGCAGCAGGGCGAGGGAGGGGATTCTGCCCCTCTGCCCCGCTCTGCTGAGACCCCCCTGCAGCGCTGCGTCCAGCTCTGGAGCCCCCAACAGCAGAAGGCCGTGGAGCTGTTGGAGAGGGTGCAGAGGAGGCCACGCAGATGCGGAGAGGGCTGGAGCAGCTCTGCTGTGAGGCCAGGCTGGGAGAGCTGGGGCTGTTCAGCCTGGAGAAGAGGAGGCTGCGGGGAGAGCTGAGAGCGGCTCCCAGTGCCCAAAGGGGGCTGCAGGGAAGGTGGGGAGAGACTCTTCAGCAGGGCCTGGTGGGACAGGACCAGGGGTGATGGTTTCAAAACAGAGGGAGGCAGATTCAGATCAGATATCAGGAAAAAATTTCTTGCACTGAGGGTGGTGGAGCAGTGTCCCAGGTTGCCCAGAGAGGCGGTGGATGCCCCATCCCTGGAAACATTCCAGGCCAGGTTGGCCGGGGCTGTGAGCAACCTGATGTGGTTGGAGATGTCCCTGCTCTTGGCAGGGGGTTGGACTGGATGACCCTTGAGGATCCCTTCCAACCCAAACCATTCCATGATTCTATGACTGTTCTTCAGTAGCATTTAATTTTTTCTTAGCCTTTTAATTTTTTTTAAGACTGATTCTTTGAGGAACTCCTATCTCCACCAGAAAATACAGTCCGACATCTTGGACAGACGTGATGACAAGCGCTGCAGGAAGAGTTAAGCAATGAGATCTCTATGAACGCGTTGTCCTAGACGTGCGAGGAAGGGAAGGAAACTGAAGCTGCTTTTCTAGAGAGATGAGCATGAATCACTTGGGTTTGTGTCGTTTGTGAGTAATGCTGCGAATCTGTGGTGCTTGCAACGATGCTTTCACAACCCACCCGTGCCATACTCCCTGCACATAAACTTCTACAGAGTGAAATCTCTTAGCTGTGCCTCCAGTTGGGTGAACTAAAGTTTAAAATTTAAAAAAAAAAAAATGTTGATGTTGTGTGCTTTCTAAAAATACGAGCACACTTTCCTGTGGACGGTGTTAGCACAGTTAAACTCTCGTCGCTGGCGTCGCAAATTTACGAGGAGCCGAGCGGGCGCAGCTGAAGGAACGTGTCTGGAACGGGATTTGTCATCTGCAAGCTGTCCTGCTTCCCATGACCACCTATTTTGTGAGAAACTCTTCAGGTTGGAAATTTGCTTTATGGTCGCAAATGTACCTAAGGAGTGGGTCACGACTGGGGATTTTATTTTTTTTTTGTAGTAGTAGTTCCAGCTGTGCAAGCAACCCAGTGAAGGAGAGGATCTGGACCACGGGGAAAACTAGATATAAACCAGAAAGCTGTGAGTCCACCTTGCGTATACTCTGAAAGATGCCTTCAGCTCAAGGAATTATTTTGGTTTTACAAGAGGAATTCTCCTTTCTGTGGAAACCTCCTTTCCACCCTCGCTGGTGGTGGTGGTGCTCAGTATCAAGAATCGTAGAATCACAGAATGGTTTGGGTGGGAAGGGACCTTCAAAGCCCACCCAGTCCAACCCCCTGCCAGGAAGGGACATCTCCAACCACATCAGGTTGCTCAGAGCCCCGGCCAACCTGGCCTGGAATGTTTCCAGGGATGGGGCATCCACCGCCTCTCTGGGCAACCTGGGACAGTGCTCCACCACCCTCAGTGGAAAAAATTTATTCTTAATATCAGATCTGAATCTGCCTCCCTCTGTTTTGAAACTGTTGAATCAGGTAAAAGGTGAAAGCACCATGCACTTCCCCGGGGTCGTACCCTTATTTCAGTTCTTTGGTATCTAAATGGCACCTTTCCAAATTCCTCTTGAAAGCCCAAATCCGCTCGAGCGAACAGTTTTGCTCGCCAGCGCTGCTTTTGAGTTGCAGCGGGCCGTGCCACTGTGAGGTGCTCCTCATCGTCGGTGTGGAATGGCAGAAACGTTCCTCTATGTTTTTATGATCCTTCCTTTCCCGCTTCGGTTCTCTAACGCGGTATGGGAGCGCTGCTTGCTGGACGGAGAGCGGGTGCTTAGGCGGTGACCTGCCAAGATGATGTCATGCTGCTGCGCGGCGGATATTTCAAGTCAGCGGGCTGGAAGGAGAAAGGAATCCTTCGGAGAGACGGGGAGGACTATGGTGACTAGCTCTCAGCCCTGGCATCGCTAAACCCTTCCACTCCAGATCCACGCGGAATGCAGGCTGACCTTGATTTTAGTGACTGAGCCCCGCTCCTGGGTGTTTACTGCCCGCGTACGCGTTCCGTGACACTTGGATATAGTAGAAGTTGAAAGGAATTGAATAGATTTCCTAACCTAATGATCCGTGTGGCCGAGATGCTGCGTGGTGCCTCTGAAATTTACTGGCAGGAGCAGCCAGGTGATAAAAATTCCCTGCTGCTGAGCTCTGTCTGCTCTATCTGGTGCTGGTGACCTCAGCTGGCACTGGTCTGTGTGCAGCGTCACCAAATTCAGCCTGAAAATCGATGTAGCATCTCCTCGTTCTTCAGCAGTTGGCGTTTGGCTGGCTTCACCTTCCAGCCTTCACGTATGGTGGTACTGGGCTAAAGGGGTGAGAAGGCTGGTGCAAGACCAAAGGATGGGGAGGTCTTACTGGGAGAGCAGGCTTTTGATGACAGTGTGAGCTTTGGACACAAAGCGGCTGGATTTGGTTTCAAGGCCACACAACATCAGGACATGGAGCAGTTGGAGAGGGTGCAGAGGAGGCCACGCAGATGCGGAGAGGGCTGGAGCAGCTCTGCTGTGAGGCCAGGCTGGGAGAGCTGGGGCTGTTCAGCCTGGAGAAGAGGAGGCTGCGGGGAGAGCTGAGAGCGGCTCCCAGTGCCCAAAGGGGGCTGCAGGGAAG
>WHYT01014100.1:0-23861 GCA_009806455.1 Tetrax tetrax
ATTCCCATCCCCATCCCCATCCCCATCCCATTCCCATTCCCATCCCGGTCTGTGTCCCTGTCCCCCCCCAGCAAGCACTGCCAGAGGACACAGGGCAGAGTGCGTCGGGGCTGCGCCTTGGCAGGGCCCCAGCAGCTGCTCATTTCCCTAAAAGCTTCCCGATAAATCAACTCCGGCTCTCGCTCCGGAAAAGGCACTTTGGCCGCGGCTCCTCACCGCCCACCCCGGGGCACCCACCCACGCCCTGCCGAGCACGCCGAGCCCCGCGGGGCCACCCGCATCCCCGCAGCATCCTTTGGGAACGGGGTGCCAGCCGTCCCGGGGAGCGCGTGGGAAGGAGCCCAGCGCCCCGTCCTGCTTTGGCGTTCCGCTCCCCTCTGCCGCCAGCAGCGAACGCTCCCGTTCTCGGCTCTCCGGCTTTGCGGGAGTTTCCGCGTTGCGAGCGGCTCGTCTCTTCAGGAGCGAGGAAGAGCGCGGAGGGGCCGCGGTTGCGGTTGCGTTTTACGCTGTGATTTTCAGTCACGGTTCGGTTCCGAGCCCCCCGCTGCTCCGGCCCGCTCCACTGGAGCCACGTTTCTCCACCAACTGGACCTGGATCTGGGGAGCGGCTTCGGAGCCGCAAAGCTTGCGAGCGTTGGGCAGAGCGAATTCCCAGGGATGTTCCAAAACACGCTGGGACTGGAGCACCCGGAGCAGAGACGGGAGCCGGGGCTGAGGAAAGCAGGTCCCAAAGGCGGGCGAGGAACTGCGGAGTGTTTCGCCGGCCGATTGCGACGCAGCTGGCACACGCTTCGCCGCCGCCCTCACCGCGTCTGCGGGACGGACGGCAGCGGTTGTCCTTGGATTCGCCTCCGCTGCCGCGGCTCAGACTCGCAGCGGAGCCGTTTGTCGCCCAAAAGCGGCATCCCAGGACGCGGCGTGCGTGTGTGCCGATGCTCCAGCCGGCCATCCGCCCGCGCACCCCGAGGCAGGAGCCGATCGCCGCTGTGATCCAGGCGAGATTTGGCGGAAGGCAGCTGGCTCCCGCTCGCGCTCTTCATGAATCTGGACCTCCTGCCTCCCCGCGCCGCCAAACCTGAAATGCACTGGCAGCGGGCGCAGCCGTCCTGGACCGACCTGCTGCCGGAGGGCCGGTCTCGTGGGATGCTGCCGGCCGGGATCCCCCGCACGCCCGGCAGCTCCGCGGTGAAGCCAAGCACCCAGCCACCTTCCCGGGAAAGCCAAACCAAGGGCCTCGTTCAACCCTCCCTTTCCCGGCGAGGAGAGGTGGACGCCGCAAAACTTGTGCTGCGGCAACCACGTGGCTGGGCTGGGCTCGGCCACACCAAAGCTGCACCCCAAAAAGCACCCGACGGTCTTCTCCAGCGCAGCCCCCCAGAGCCGGGGAGAGGAGAAGCTGGAGGCAGGCGGGCTGCCGGCCCGGCCCCTTGGCTCCCAGCGCAGCCCCGCAGCGAGCAGGGGGGCCCGGAGCCGGTGCTGAGCCCTTCCTCGCTCCAGCCCAGCAGGGAGAAGGGAAGAAAGGAAAGGAGAAGGAGAAACGTTGGGATATTTTTTCCTCCCTGTTTCTCACCTTCAGCATAGTGGGAGCGGGAGGCTCACAGGAGCTCCCCGAGCTCTTCATTAGGAGCTCCGGCACCCGAACCGACGCAGGTTTACACACGGAATTTAACAGAAGCAAACATAAGTCGTCAACGCCGGAGGAAATATTAACCAGCGATTCTAACGTCTTGGTTACAACCCCGGCCTGCTTCCAGCCTCAGAGCCGAACGGCGAGCGGGCAGCGCAGGGCGCAGCACGGCCAGCAGCGGTCCGAGGGGACGGATCCTGCCCCGGGAAGCGGGGGCTGAGCGCAGCTCCCCGAGACGAGCGCCCGACGGGCTCAGCCCACGGGGGGCTGCCAGGCGAGAAACAGCACGACGCAGGCGGGCTGCAACCGGGGGGGGAAGGCTTTTATTGATATAAAAGTGCGTATAAATAATTCTGTCCCGTTCTTAGAGCGGGCGGGGAAGAAGTCCAGCTCCAGCACAACCTCAGCGGGGGTCCCCGCGCCTCAGCCCCACTGCAGGTTGGGGGGCACCGGCCACCCTCCGGGCGGGGGGGCCTGCAGGGACGGCGGCAGATCCTGCAGCGGCGGCCAGCCCGGCGGGTACTGGAAAGGTGCTGGTTTCTCAGGCAGGGCGCTGCGGAGGTGGGGAGCACCAAGGTAAGGGGGGCTGAGCAGGCACAGCCCCCCCGAAACGGGCAGCAGCCCCAGGCACAGCAGCCGGCAGGAGAGGGCCCGTGCCGGGCGCACGGCTGGCCCCGTCCTCTCCCACCCCCAGCTGCTCTCGGCTCTCCGCACAGCTGAGTTTCGAGAAGAACAAACAAAATTAGCAGATGTTTCTCTCCGAGCGGCCTGAATCCCAAGGCAGCTGCGCGCTTCCCAAAGGACAAGGACCCCTCGGAAACGGGGAAACTGCCAAAACGACAGGGTGTTTGCACAGAAGCACCCTTCAGCAGAGAAAACACGCTTCCTCCTCCAACTCACAGCCTGGGAAACACTTTTCTCTGTCTCTCTCCCGGCAGTTTACCAGCTGTGGCCGCTGCAAACAACACACCTGACTGAAGCAGCGCCGAAGCAAGAAGTGCTGCTGTCTCCAGCTGAAGAAAGGGCTCGGCCAGGGCAGGTTTAAATTCACGGGAAGCACACCTTTTCCATTAATTCCCGAGCGCAGGAAACTCATTCGTTCTTCAGCGCAAGCCCTGACAGCAGCCTTCCAGCTTCCCAGGCCTCTCCCTCTGATCCTGATGAACCTTTTGAATTGTTACGCCAGAAGAAATCTAATCAAACTCCTTTACATAATGCTCCGGAGAAGCAGCACCCTCCCCTCCTTGCAGGGCCGACGCCGTGGCCGAAAGCCAGGAGTTGAGTGCCGCGTTTTCTAGGCAACGAGCACAGAGCAAAGTCATTGGGTCTGATGCTTCTCCCCTTGATGGGGATTCTTCAGAGCCGAGGAAGGACGCGCACCAAGCCCCGCTCGGGCAGGAATATTTTTTTGTTACGCCCGGGCACGCAAGCAGGGGAGCCCCCGGCGCGGCAGCGCGGTGGGGCGGGCAGCAGGGCAAGGCACGCCGCAAGGTGGAACAGCACAGCTATCAACTAACGAGCTGTTCCGCGAGCAGCGGAACTGATCAATAGGGAGGATGCTGTCTGGGTACTCAATTCCCCGGGGTCTCATAAGATACAAGCCCTATCAAAGGTTTACCTACAGCTGGAGCGCTCAGAACGGCTGTCCTGTGTGGATTCTCCGCTGGCTAGCAAGGGTCAAGAATATTCCCTTTCCGAAGGCATTAATGGGATGCCTCTCCTCTACCCACCGCCACGTTGAGGAAACCTGTCCTATCTCAGGGTCTCTGAGGCACCAGACCCCTTTCTGAGGGAAACCCACGGCAGTTACGGCAGAAGCACACGCTCACGTGCGCTAACACGCTCCCTTTCCTTTGGAAATCAGCTTAAAAAAAAAAAAAAAATATCAATGGCACCCTGCCAGAGCTCCCCAGCTAGAAGAACGACACGAACTCCAGCCAGCTCCACCCCAGAAAGCGGTGGCACAGCGTGACTTTGAAAACAGGCACCAGGCAGAGGCTTCCAAAGGAAGATTGTCCCCTTGAGCCTGGCCAGGCTGGGAAAGCGGCTGCCCGAAGGACAGGGCAAAGGCAGCGTGGCAGCTCTCCAGCCGTGGGGTAATTTAGGGGACAGTCACAAACCTTGCAGCAGTTTCTGCCTCTAAGAAAGTGCTAACCCTTCAGCCAAGGCAGCACCTGGCCGCACGGCCACTTCTGGTCCAGCGTGGCGTTTTCTCTGCCCTGCGGTGTACTTGGAGACCGCGCAAGGCAGCAGCTCCACCCGTGACGGCCTGCTAGGAAACGCCCGGCAAGGCAGAGACAGAAACTCAGCTACGCTCGCAGGCTGAGCCTTAACACAGTAACGTCCTGGGAGCATCGCGCTTCCCAGGAGCTTTTCCATCCCAGCTTGAATCCTTCCCACTCAGTGCTGCCGGAGAAGACAGAGGTGGAGCTGCTGCTGCCTTGCGCGGTCTCCTTTTGGAGCCGCCCGCCCCGGAGAGCGCTCTCTCTGCCGTTTCGTGCAGACTAATGGTCTTTACTGACATTATCAGCCAGGCAAGGCAGCCCCTGGGCAGGTTCTCATCCGAAACCGCCAATTCCCCAAAGCAGACCCTGCCAGGGATTCTGCCACATTTCAGGGACCTCGAGGACTGCAGGAGAGGGAGCTCCTCGTCCTTAAAAGCATTTTCAGGAGGAGCGCGGACTCCCCGGGCACCTGCTTAAAACAGCCCCTCTTCCCCGGCAACGCAAACCAACTTCTCCAGCAGCCAAAGCAAAGCACAAAGTTGGCTCAGAAGGGCAAGGCTGGGGCTGGAGAGCACAAAGGGAGAAGAGGAATGATGGGGACAGGCACTGGCACGGCCAGATGGAGGGACAGAAGAGTAGCTGGGGTTTAGCACCAGTAGTAGAGGGTTTCCAGGCCTGCGGAGACGCTGGGTAGAGCCCTAGAAATCCCAAGTCTTCTGCATCTTTGGAGGCAGCGGGGACCAGGTAGTTATGAATGCCTGGAAACTCCTCTGGGTACAGCGATGGCTATCTCCTGTAAGAGATATCTGCCCCAAGATCCAGGGATTCACAGGCAGGACACGGGAAATGGGGCAAGTGAAGCGTACTGGGGGGGAAGGAAGGTTACGGCTGTCAGCGAGCACCGCCGCAAGGCGAAGAGCAGCCAAGCTGAGGGATGGAGCGAAGAGAGAGCAACAAGCCCAGCCAAGCACCAGAAGGAAGATCCTGCCCAGACCAAACACAGAGAGGACAGGAGCAAACAGAAAAAGAACAAAAGAGAGATTTGGCACCTGCCCAAATGTCATCCAATTAAGCCTGCGGCACAGTCAGGTGAGCAAGGAAACAGCAGGCACCGGCAGGCATCCGAATCGGAACGAGTGCCGCGAGGAGGAGCCAATCCCGCCCTCTCGCTGGCAGGGACTGGCAGAGATGTGCAGACAGGGCAGGCAGAGGATGGAGAAGCTGTCAACAGATGAGAGCGGGCTCCTGCCAGTGAACTCCGGGCATTAATAACTCAGCATTGCGGTGGCACTGTCCTTCCGGGCGCGTCCGTGCGCTCTGCAGAGCCCAGGAGTAGCCCTCTGCCTGCCCTCCCCAGGGAAGCCGCCGCAGGCAGCAAGGCCCTGTTTGTCGCCGCCGCCTACGGGGACGGTCTCTGACGCGGGCGCGCGAGACGGGATCTGTACGCGTGTCTGTAGCGCGTGCCAGGAGCGGGCGGGCAGCTCTGGCGGCCCCATCGAGGCGGGACCCCCGATCACCCATCCCACTCACACCCCCGTCGGATCTCCCTCCGCATCGCGTGGGCCAGGAGGAGCCGCCGCCCTCGCACGGATGCTCCCCGGACACCGGTACCTGTCGCTCTGAGCCGCGCTCAGCCTCTTGGCTCTCTTCTCCAGCCAGTCCTCAATGGTGCCAGGCGGGACGTCCGCGCCCTCCTGCCGCAGCTCCTTCAGTCTCTGCTCCCCTGGTTGAGAGAGAGACAGACAGACAGACAGGCTATCAGACGCCCGCGCCGCAGTCCTCTCACTCCATTAAACCTGCTGCTCATTACCCTGCTTAGTTTCTTACGGTGGAGAGTTTGCAATTTGCCTGTGGCGGCCTCTCCTCCTCCTCCTCCTCCAGTGTCCAACTGCCATCTGATGCTCGGCCTCCTCACTGCTGACAGCTCCAGCCAGACGGAGCCAGGAACACGACCCAAGCCAGCGAGCGCAGCAGCATTTCGGGCACTCCACCGAGGGGAGTCTGACATCTCCCCCCCTCCCCGGGGCAGATCCTCCTCATCCTCACCCGAAACAGCCTCAGCTGGCCCCGAGCCCTGAGCCATTTCCAAAGTCACGTCCCTCCAACTGGCAGGAGGGACTCTGTCGCCGCTGCCCAGTCAGGTGGGAGTGACAGGGACGTCTGTCTGGATCGATGCGGACTTGGCAGGCCGCGAGAGTCTGAAAGGTTCCGAGCGCGCACGCAAACGGGAGACGGGATTTCAGAGACGCTGTCAGGTCTGTTCAAGGCGCGCGCTGCGTGATGCATCCCCAGCCCCTGCAGAGACGGGGCGGGAGGCTGTCGCCCGGCCCCGCTCAGCCTCGCTGCAAAATCAGAGCAGAGCACGGCAGAGGGAGAGAGGGGGCCGTTCTCTCACACAAGTTAGAAACGAGGAAGGCAGGGCCAGCAGGAAACCGCTGCTGCCTACCAAGGGGCACGGCAGCCTGGGGTCCTTTCGAGCTTTCAGCCCCTCCGTCACCCCGGGGAACTGCGTGGGGCAGAAGCCCGCAGGCACCCCGTGTTCTCCTGGCAGAGGGCACAGAGCCAGCGTGGCAGCGCACCAGTCCCTCCCACTGGGCACCCGCAGCTGCCCAGTTAGCAAAGCTCCTCGGTTCCTCCCTGGGCACCGGCAACAAAGCAGGACGGGATCGGAGAGCTGGGTCTAGCAGGAGCCCTTGGCACCGAAGACACAGCCAGCCTGACACACGTCAGGCAGAGCGGGCCGAGGGGACACTCCGCGCCGTTAGACCTTCCACTGATGGAAAGCGCCCACCTCACAGAACAGGGAACGGGATATTTGCAAAACAAATACGGACAAGGAAGCCGAGGCAGCTGCCTGTCACCCTCCCCTGCTCCGCTCACCAAACCCTCCAGGGACCAGCGCTCTGCGGGGGAACCCTGATCCCATTTAGGGATCGACCCGCCCTGCCCACCGGGAGCCGGCTCCGCACCTCCCCGCCATATGTCACACGTTTAAGGAAAATATTATACGTTTCCAGACAGGGTGTGAAATTAATATTGCTTGGGCAGAGTGAAGGATCACTTTATCCTAGTGGTGGCAACCAATTATTCATCTGCCTGTTGAATATTAATGAGGATGGCAGAAATGTGCTACACAATGAGCAGCCGGAGATGGATAATTTGTCATCCAGCCTTTTCATCTGCTGCTGCTGGGAGGGGTGACGGTGTGCTCGCTGCCACCGCAAAGACAGCCTGCTGCGGTCCTGACGTTGAGGTGCTGCTCTGCAACCCGGCGATAAGGATACGCTCGGAGATAGGAGCGTTCGCGTCTCCTAGGGTCGCTCCCACGCAGCGAAACCCCAGCAGAGCTGTTTGGGGTCAAACCAGGAGCCTGGCCAGGTGAGGGCACTGGGTCCAGCGAGCCGGGCACCGTTCAGAGTCAGGAAATCCAAATTCAGCTCCCAGATCAGACTTTCCTGGTAGCGCTGACCACGGCCGCCCTGTTTCCCTTGGCTCTGGGTTCCTCCATCGAGGGAGTGCCTGAGCACATCCCACCGCAGCAAGGGGACAAGCAGAGAGGCTCTGACGAGGCAGGGAAGAAAAATCACAGAAAGTTCTCGCACCTCTGCCCACCGCTGAGATTTCCTTTTCGCCCCGCTCCAAACCCAGCGCAGCAAACACTGCAAAGCTGCCCAAGCCGCTCTGTTTAGACCTCGACACACACCCATGAAAAAAGGGAAAACTTTTGTCTCATCTTCCTCCAAAACACAGCCGTCCCATCCAGGGACCACCGGGACCAGCGCGAGATTGGCAATGAGTGCCAAGCGGTGTTCCAGGATGTAACTCCAACAATCACCAGCCCTCACTCCTCGCACACGATCGCGCGGCCGGCAGCACGACAGTGCGAAGGCACGTCCCTCCTCCTCCTCCTCACTGGGGCACTTGCTTCAAAGTCTAATTACAGCCAATTAAAAGAGAGGCTGTAGTCACAAAGTGCCTCTCTAATGATGCCAGAGCGGGACTCCAGATTTATCCTCTCTCCCCATGCAACTTTTAGCCTGAGTTTTCTTCCTGAACGGGCACCACCGTACGCAAAATGCAACCACCAGTACTGAGCAGGTCAGCCAGCAAAGAGATTCACACGTAACCCCTCAGCTCCCTCCCCGAGCAGGGGGATGGGGCAGCCCAAACTCCTCCAGAGCACGCGAACGGCGGCTGACCGCGGCTGAGATGGGGCTGATGAGGCCCTGCGATACGAGCAGCTTACAAAGTTACCGCCCCGCGGCCAAGAAGCGGCAGCCGACCGCGAGAGCGCTCTTCCCAGTTAAACTGGTTGACTCCGGCCACCCCCAGCAGGGTCACTGGTATTCCTTCAATCCCAGGGATACATCGCCGCTCCGGCTAGCGGGAGCTCACCGGAGAGGCCGGGTTGTGTCAGCACCAGCGGCAGAAGTGACGCAGGTTAGCGGGGAGCCGATAACTCGAAGCACGAAGATGGCCATTTGACAGTGACTTCTCCTGACATGCCTGTACTTAAAATGACAGCCTGGAAGTGTCTCGCTGATGAATGATGCAGCAGATGCAGAAGGCTAATGCTTTGATGCAGCAGCACCTGGGAATACGCCTCCCTCCCCGCCGAAGGTGAGAACTGTTGCTTCTTGACGAGCGTATTCTACGGGGTGCAGAAACACTGAAGCCAAACTAGGACACGCTCTCAGCTGTTACAGAACAGGGAATCGTCCAGAAAATTCCCTCCTTAACCCACACGGTGACACAAACACCAGGGTGAATTCCCTGCGTGGCAAAGGCCAAAGCGTTAAGAATAACGCAAGGTTTCCTTCGGCTGGAATGAAAACGCATCATTAGCACGGAGAGCTCGCTGGCACACAACCAGGGACACCAAACACAGGGGTTCAGGCACAAGGTCAATATTTACATGACAAAGAAGCTCCATCACGGTTTAACGGTGTTAAAAATACATTCAGGAGGGGCTTTGCTGCGGCTCAGGATGCAAGCCCACCCCTGAACACGGGTCAGTGGGCTACACCACTTCACTACAGGATTTTTTTGCACCTTTTTCGGAAGCACCTGGCCCTGGCCAAGGGGAGACGCGGGTTCAAGGCAGCTCTCCTGCCTCTACGCCCACGCAGAGCTGAGGAAAGCAGAGTCAGGCAGCCCTGTGAGCCCACCAAGAGACCATCCACATCTGCCCCGCCAGAGGCAGAGCGTGGGCATCTCCAGCTCAGTCACAGAACGCTCTGCACAAAACGGTGAGAGGGCTCAGGAGCTTCCGGGCACTCAGCTCGTCCCAAATCCCCGACCGCCCCAGGCTGCAAGCCTGTCAAAAGCTCCCGGGCGCTGCAGGTTCAGACGGGAAATCTCGGAGGACATTGACAATTCCGTGAGAGGCGGCCTGATCCAGACCGCTGCTCCGACCTGTGAGCTGTTATCGGCTCACCGGCAGCGGCCTGCGGTGCCTCGCGGCACGGAAACGCCGAGGCCAGGTGCTAAGGCACACAGGGCCAGCACAGAGGGCAGCGCCTGACGGACGCGCGACGAGGATCAGGTCTCCTGCGTGACTGATGCAACCTGCAACGCAACCTGCCATCACACTAGCCCACTTTAAACCCTGCCCTAAGCCTCACCATCCGAGACGCTGACACTTCCGTAGCCCAAGGAGTAGGGAAACGTCCCCACGGCACACCGAACGGCGCCTTGGATTTTGCAGCTGTTCCTTCCGTCCAGTCTACCACGTTATGGGCTCCACCTCTTCTCCACCAAGTCCTGCTGAGCTCCTCCCTCCACCAAACCCCCCCAAGCTCTCCGCGGGCTCAAGCCATCAGATGTAGAGGTGCGTGTGATGCTCAGCCTGCTCGCTTAGCTCACGGGGGATTTCCACGGAGCAACACCACGAAGAGGGGTGAACAGGATTTAACTCTACAACCAGGCATTCGTGTTGGAGCAGCGCAGCCAAGGTCAAGGCACCGCCTCGTCCCTTGGCCATCGCTCCTCGAAGTCTAATTGTTTAATTCGATGTTTGGCTTGGTAGTACAAATTCAAGGTTTCCAAGTAATCTCCCAGGAATCAGCTCTCCCACCAGCCAATTCTCCACCTACGCCCGACCCGTTTGACAGAAGTCAACACTCAGTAACAAGCGGAACTGGCACAGAAACCTGCCCAAGCGCAGAGCGGCCCGCCAGCCGTTCCCTGCAGCTCCGCTCCGCTCCAGAGAGCTTTCACCTCCACTGCAACCAACAGCCCTCCACGACTGGGAACACCGCAGGTTCCTGCAAACGGGCTGACATCCCGTGCCACCTCTCGGAAGCCCGGCACTCAAACCCCGCAGCAGAGGAGGCTCCGGGCTAGCAGCGGGGACGGGGAGCGCGACCGGCCAGCCCGGCACCGCCGCTCGGAGAAGGGCTGGCTGGAGCGCTCCGTCTCCCGCGCAGCCCGACGAGATGGGTTTTATTGACTGCCAGCGGTGTTGGGCGATTGATTCACAGAGTCGCCTCGGGGACTGGCAGACTGACTCAGCAGCGGCGAGGACTGGAATAGCTCTGTATTCCTCCCACTCCTCCGGGCTCACCAGAGCCCTGCCTCCTCAAATCCAACTCCTCTGAAGGCCAGGAGAGAGTCTCTGTCCCACGCACACCCCAAATCTCATGTCTGCTTGCGCGTACAAGACACACACATTCAACATTTAAGCCTGGTTTTGCCAGACTATTGGCAAAACAACAGCTGGCTTCAGCTAGCAGCGTGGGCGCAAGATCTGCTCACAAGTTGGGCTGCGTGAGGAAGAGCGTCGCCAGCAGGTCGAGGAAGCGATCCTTCCTCTCTGCTCCGCACCAGCGAGGCCTTGGCTGGGTGCTGTGTCCAGGGCTGAGCTCCCCAGTACCACGGAGACAGGGATGTACTGGAGGGAGTCCAGCGAAAGCAAGAGACAACGGCCACAAACCCAAATACAGGAATTTCCACTTAAACTTTTTTTCAGAACCCCATTTTTATGGTAAATGTGGTCAAACACTGGAACAGGTTGCCCGCAGATGTTGCAGAGCCTTGGAGATACTCAAAACACAACGGGAGGTGGTCCTGAGCCGCCTGCTCTGGTTTACCTTGCTTTGAGTGTGGTAGGGTTGGGACTAGATGATCTCCAGTGGAGACCTCAGCCGCTCCCGAAGTTCTCCCCAACACCTCACCCACATTCTCTCTAACCACCACATCCTATGGGGAAACCAGAGCTGCCACCCCTTTTGGGGCAAGGAGGTGGTACTCCCAGTATGAAAAAGTCCAAAAGTGTTCTAGAGACACAGCAAGGGAGCAGCTGTGTCTCACCCAAAGCCATGGGAAAAAGGGACATTTTGGGGTCCAGGATTCCATGTCTTCTCCTCAGGATAACCCAACTGACAGCAGGCTAGCTCTTCCAAGAGTGGAAGCAGCAGCTGCCCTGGTGATGGTAGAGAGGTGGGGGGAAATGAAATCCATAAATTTAAGGGGAAGCGATGTACCAGTGCCCTCTGCTGCTGACAGTTTTTATTCCCTGCCTGAACAAAACCCGGAGGGCTCAGAAAGCCCACTCTCTGCCTCAGATGCTTGCTGCTAAGTGCTAACAGCATTGCTCAGCTCTAGGTTGGTGTCTGTGCCAGCAGTCGAAGAGCGGAAAGCATATGAAAAACTGCAGCACTTACCGCCACGCTACAGGCTCCCAAAGCGGGGAGGGAGAAGGGATCCAGGCTCAGCTCGCTGCGACAGGCAGCACGGGACCGCGGGCGCTCGCTGCACAACCCCTCACGCGCCCTCGTGCAGCCCACAGGCCCTGCAGCAGCTCCCCCTCCTCAGAGACCCCCGGGCGTTTTCTGGTTTGAGGACTCACCCTGCACCTGGGCACTCAGCTTCTCCAGGTCCTGCTCTGTCATGTGGGAAAATCTGCAGTTGGACCCAAAATCACACTGTCCTGGAACAAAAGCCACAGCGCTCCGTCAGAGCCGCACGCGCAAGGCCCTCCCTGCAAACCCAAGAAGTGTTACACCTGCACGCAGACACAGCGACGCAAGGCCTTCACCCCCCCCCCCACGACAGACGCACACCAGGGCTCTCCGGAACACCTTGGGCTGGCTCACGGAGGAGATGCCGCAGCTCAGGCAGTTATTTCTACCTCAGAACTCACCCGTTTGCAGGAACTTCCGACACGGCTTCTTGGTTTGCTCCTCTTGCAGGATAGCAGCAGCATCTGCGGGGAGACAAAGACAGAACAAAGATCTCCTGCACAGCAATCCCCATCGTATCACGGTCCACAGCAGGCCAGTTGCCTAGTGGGAAGCCATTGTACAAGACAACTGGGAGCTCAAGCCACAAACTGGCAGTTAACAGTCTGCACCCCCGGCTTCAGCTTGCAAATATCGCCTGCTCTACTTTCTGCTTCACGCTTCCTCCCCATCCCAGCAGGGGAAAAGCGGCGTGACAGAAAAGCAGGGACTCTGCAGCACGTTCTGTGCAGCAGAGAAAGACCAGGCAGACAGACAGACAGAGCTCTCAGAAAGGCTCCGCGCGAGGCCCCACAGAACCCTGAGCTGTCTCCAGTAGGAACCGGTGAAGCGGTCCTTCACACCCTGGAGACATCTGGGGGAAAATGAGCCCCAAAGACACGGCAGCTCCCAGGGATTGTGGAAGAACTTGTACTGGCTGACGCCAGGACACAGTCTGGAGACAAGAGGAGAGGAACCCCCTCATCAGGAACGGGATGAGGAATTTTATCATTCAGAGGAAAATTAAGGGTTGCAGCCTGGTGAGGAGACAACCTAGGTACTCTGCCTCACCATCCCTGACCCATCTAGAACTGTGCTGGGGCTGCTGGTCCTCCACACTTGGGAGCCCTTCCAACCTCCACACGCAGTTAAGCGGACAGCAGAGGCACCCAGAGCTCCGCGGGGTATTCCTCACCTGGCTGGCCCTGAGACAAACACAGCCTGCGGCTCCTGACCCCATGGATCCAGAAAGAAGCAGAGGAACACACAGGCAACGGTTTCACAGTCAGTTGAACCCAAACTAAGTCTTTGCTACAGCCAAAATACAGTCCTGCTCTCTCTCCCTCAGACCCTGGACGCACATTCCCAACATATTCCTTGGGCTGGCACTAAAACACAGGTACGGCGTGGCGAGCCAGGTCAGAGAGCAGAGCTGGGTGAGAAGGGTCCTGTCAAACAGGCAGAGGACACAGGGCTCTCCTCCAGCACGTCCTCACACAGCTTCCAACCCCAGAACTCCAGTTCCTCCCCTGCCAAAACCTCGAGGCACCTAGTCCTCCCCCTCTGCTCGCCCCTTTGGCTAAGATAGGTTTGAGCTTGACCTGCTTCTCCACTCCTCTCACCCTCTGGGATTTGCAGTCACACGGTCGCACCCTCAGCCTCTCCCACGGCCACCCTCAGGATGGACATCTCCGCCTGGTACGGAGAACCGCTGCCAGCCTCCTGCCCCTTCGCACCACACACGTACAGCCTTCCTTTCAGCCTTCCTTTTCCGCAGGCACGCCCACATTCCTTGCTCCTCGTGCTTCAGAGACCAACTCTGGTTTGCAGAAGGCACCTAACACCTTCAGAAGCTGTAACTCACTTTGTTCTCGCAGGTCTCCTGTCTCAGATTTGCCCGTTACGCCGAAAGCTTTATCTGCAGCTCCTGTTTTCAGAAACAACCTCCCTATCTCTCCCACCTCACTTCAAGTCCCAGCTGACGTCTACAGTTTCCCCTTCCCACATCCAGAGGCACAAAGGCTTTGCCTCCGAGACCGCTCGGCAGCAACAGTACCAAGCCCACAATTCACCGGCACGGACGCTCTGAACGCCAATCACCAGCGCTGATTTATTTTACCCGTTCCCCCTACACAAACCTCCTCCATCCCAGAAAGGGAGTGGCAGAGAGCTGGGAGCACCCACCTCGGAATAAGTCGTACCAGACCCTCTTAGCCCTGAGATGCTGCACTCCGTTGAGGTGTTTCTTCCTGTTGTGAAGGTTGTCCTGGAAGGACCTGTCACAGTAGTCACAGAAGTATCTTTTCCCCATCTCTCTCCTGGCACAGCAGCATCAGCGCAGCCTGGGAACCATCAGACAGATCCTCGGCACCCAGCCACGCCCGTCCCGGGGACGGAGAAGCCGGAGATCCGAAGGATCCAGGATTTACAGCGCCTGCTTCTAAAAGAGAAGAACTCAAATCACTTAGGGTTGGCAGACAGAGAAAGAGGTGAGGCCCACCAGTAAATATTCTTGTCCATCAGCGACCGACCCGAGTGCGCTGGAGCTCAGATCACCCAGAGCAGAGAGCCCAGAGCGGCTCCCAGCACCGGGGAAGGCGCAGCAGGAACCACCCACGTGCAGAAAGGCTTTAACCCTGGGCCACAGCCAACCTCCACAAGCTGCCCTGCAAAAGGAAGGAAATTTGTGGTGCGGAGACTCTGCCGCGGAGAATTGGGAAGCAACAGGACAGGATTTGGATGCTCTCACGTGTGCTGGGCCTGGAGCAGCCCAGGGGGGGTTGCGGTTACGTGCGGCCCCGTCCCCATGGCTGTCCTTGCTGGAGGTGGCACCGACAGCCCGGAGGAGCTGGGGGGCTCTCTCCCCCGTGATATAAATGTACCTGACAAATGCCAAAGATGGATGGACTGGGAGATAAACCTCAAAAGCAATTCTCCAGTTTTTGACACCTTGACAGCCAAACGCGTTTAAAAAACGACACGGAGATTGGCGCAAGAAATAAAGATTTTATAAATAAAACGGGGTCAGCATCAATCACAGCCTCCCTAACGACGCCTCCGAACCAGCGGGAAGAGCAGCAGCAACAAGCAATCCCTCAGAGACGAGCGCGCGGAGCTAGGGCAGCGCTGCCAAGCCCTCCTGCCAGCCATCCATCCCGGCCCCTCGGGAGCAGCCGGAGCCAAACTCCCTTCCTTCCCCCACTCGGAGAACTGCCGCTTCACGATCAAGTCCCCGGAAATCTCCCGGCCTCGCACCACACGTGAAGACGTAGTCTCCTCCATCCGCATCCAGTTGCGTTTAATGGAAAGATCTTCTGATTATTTTTTTTTTTAATCGGCTTGCAAACGTTCAGACTGAAGGTAAAACGCTCAGAGACTCAACTGAATTTGAAATCTCGTCATTTTAAGGTCCTTTCCTTGCTCCCCCGGTGAAACACCCCGTGGGTAGGCGACTGCAAACGCAACCAGGCCCGGCGCCTGCTCGGGAGGGGCAGCTCAGCTCTGTAGGGCTTGAGCTCCGAAACTGTCCCGCTCCAGCCCGGAAAACCCAGACTAAGAGCTGCTTAACGAACACGCCGCCGTCGTTGTCCTCTGTCCTCTCCCAGAGCACGCCAGGGTTTGGCAGCCAGCTTTGCTGCGCTGCGGTGGGGCTGCAGGAACCCAGAGGGAACCAGACCCTCGGCGTGCGGTTCTGCCGTGGCTTTTAAGTCTGGAAAAATCCCCCTCCCGCATCTTATGGCACGGTCTCCCAAAGTTTCTGGTAACATAACAGCTTCCTGCTTCAGCTGCTGGCTCCTGCACTCCAGCTCTGCAGAAGCGGCTGCTGTGGAGGGGGAAAACAAATGAGATTCTGCAGCAGTCCCACACAAGTTTCCGCAGATCTCAAGGGGAATTCTGCCTGCAGAAGCCCAGCAGCAGCCAGCCTTTGAAATCTTATTTCAAACTTTTCCTTTCATCACCCCGACGGCAATCATTGCAGAAGCAATCCCTCCTTCCCCAGCCATGAGGGCAGAAAGCTCCTACAGATTTCAGGGAGCCACATCCCACACCCCAGAGGTGCCGGCTCCCAAATTCTCCCAGCAGTTCCCAGTGCAGCGGATGAACAAAATTTAAAAAAGCCACGAGAGGAGCATCAGATTCTCCCAGAGATCGCCCCCTCCAAAGATCACACCGAACACTTATTTCCATCTTGTTAAGAATTCAACGGCACGGATTATCCTGGCTGGATTTGACGAGCCTCTGCAGTATCAGCAATCCACAGCGCTCTGCGCTGAACTCGTACGCAGGGAAAAAAAAAAAAAAAAAGAAAAAGCCGCTTCTCAGCAACACTGGCTAACCTATTTCCATTTTCCCAAACGGCTCCAGCAGTAAACAAAGAGCATTATTCAGTTGAAAACAGAGCTGTTTTCAAATTAAATCCATCTTAGTCATTACGAAACGAAGAAAATGTAGCTGCTGGATAAAGAACTGCTTCAGCTTGGCCGTTTCCTCTCAACATTTCTAGACCCTGATTTGCAACTGAATCCGGGCACGCAGACCCCCGGACCCACAGCCAGCCATAAACAATTTCAGACAGCCTTTGTACCAGCTTGAAGTCTTTCTGCATAAATCCAAAGACAAAAAAAAAAATCTAACCCAAAAACCCAGGGCTTTGTCTTGTATCTCCATGCTTAAAAATATTAACCAAAAAAAAATCCTCCGCTGGACGCCCTGGGAGCTGTGTTTTGCAGGAAGCAGCAGGTTCTGAGGCACCAGCAGGTGCCTCCAGGTCCGACCTGATGCGCACCACCCTACATTTTCCCTCCCCAAACCGCTGCCAAAACACTCCACGCCGCGCTCCACCACCTACAGATTTTCCTGAGGACTCTCCGGGGGTCCTTCCGCTGATTTCCCGGAGGCGTGGGCAGAGGGAAGAAGGTGACCCAGAGACGGGCGTACGCGGATTTGTTTTGGTTTGGTGGAACCGCTTTTCTCCACGCCCAAGCCTGAGAAATTGCTGCTGGGCCTTGACCTCAATTTCCTGCTTTCTTACAGCCCAGGCTCGGGGCCGTGTCAGCCACTTTGGATACCCAGGCAGATGTGAAGCGAATTAAATCCCAGCGTCAAGCTTATGATACTCAGCCGCCAGTTTAAACGTGCTCAGACCTCTGCAGGCACACGCAGAACGCCGCGCCGTCGCCACGGGACAGGTCCTGATTCCCCTCACGCCGGCGGAAAGCCAGAGCCACCGGCTCGACTCGGGGTTAACGTCAACCCCAGCGCTACACAAACCCACCCCGGTTTATCGGCTACCGGGGGAGATTTGTCTCAGGGACAACCCCTCGCAGTTAACTCTGAAAAATAATAATTTTTCAAAATTATTACAGGGTCCGCAGGGAACCCCACGTGAATAAACCAAGAGGAAGGACTACGCAGCCAGACCACGCGCTCTTCCTGAGCGCCCAAGGCAAAGGAAAGGACAGAGCGAGCGTCACTCGAGGCTCTGATCCGAAATTTAATGTAGGGGCTCGTTTGACAACCACCACGCCGAGGGAGGACTTCAGTTTGAAGAGCGCCCTGCCCGCCTTCTCCGCTCTCCCCTTCCAAACCCCAGACCTCAGCGCTGGAGCCGCCCCGGGGTCCCTCTGCCCCCGCTGAGGGTAAACGTTAGGGCAAATACGCAGAGAGGGCGGCAAACGGGAACGCTTCCACTTCAGTTACGCCGTGTGGGACGACACCAGGCTCTTCCCGAGGCCTCTGGAGCGGCCGGCCGAGCGCCCCCCCGCTTTCGGGAGCCACCGCTCGGACTGACGATGCGGAAAATAAAGACTCGGCTTGCCCAGCAGAACCTGTTGAAGGGAAGGGGTGCTAGGAGGGGACGCTGCTTGGGCCCACAGCCCGGGTAAGGCCCTCAGACCCCCCCAACCCGCTCCGGGCCCGACCCCCGCCCGGCGGCCACTCACCTCCCGCCGGGCCTCGGGCCTGGGCCGCGCGGCGCCTGCCGGGAGCGGCGCCTACATCCCCCAGAATGCACAGCGGCGGGCGAGGCTAGGGGGCGGTGCCTACATCCCCCAGAAGGCTCCGCGCCGCCTCCCGCCGCCGGGGGTGCCGCGCATGCGCAGAGCGCGCGGGCAAGATGGCGCTGCTGCAGCAGGCGTACAGGTCGCTGTTCCGCCGCACCTCCACCTTCGCCCTCGCCATCGTGCTGGGCGCCGTCCTCTTCGAGCGCGCCTTCGACCAGGGCGCCGACGCCATCTTCGAGCACCTCAACGAAGGGGTAAGGAAAGGCGGTAGAGCGCCGCGGGCCCGCCCCGGCGCCTTGGGCCCTGAAGGTCAGGCCGGCCCCGCCTAGGCCCGGCCCCGCACCTCGGGCTGTCCCCGGCCTCCCGGCGGCCGCTCCCCGGGCTGAGTCGTTTCCCTGCAGGCCTCTGTCGTTCAGCATCTGCCCTTAGCAGAGGGAGGGGATCAGGGCTGCGCTGTACGGGACAGCGGAGGCTGCTGTCCCGGGCAGGAACGTTAGCTGAGGTAGATCCAGTCATCCTTGTGTTTCCCTGTAGGGCTGTGATGGGATAATAGCTGCCCGGAGACTGAGGGACATGGACAGGACATAAACAGCTTTCTGGGCAGGAGGAGGTGATGCATGCCCTAAGAGAAGGCAGAAGGAGCTGTAATTTCCATCTTGCACCAAGTACAAAAAAAAACAACATTTGGTGTGTTGCACGTTCCCGTCTGCAGCGCAGCGATCCTCTTCCCTGCTGATGGGCCTCTCGGAGCACCAGGGCGCGGTTTCCCCGGATAGCCAGGTCACCTGGGTGGCTCTGATGCTGGGAAGAGCTGCCCCGTGCCTCCCCTGCCAGCGCCACGGCTGCTCTTTGGCCTCTGGAACCAGGTCATGAAACCAGCAGAAAACCAATCGCACCCAGAACAACAGCGTCACCGCCCCGAAATAACTCCCCAGGGGCTGGGTGAGCTGAGAAGTGACAGCAAAGAGCAAGACCAGGGGCCCTGACTCCCTTTTAGCATCAGTCATTTGTTAAAAGCTGACATAAAATCACACCTGAAGCTCAGCTTTGCACACAACCCCTCTCTTCAATGGTAGCATTCATTTTCCGCGTGCTGAGGCTGGTGGTGCGGAGCAGCGCGTGGTGGGGACGCGCAGGACGCCAGTACCCCCGCTGTCCTGGACCCCGCGGGAACTGGTGGATTTATTTTCCTACAAACTCTTCTTTCCCCTCTCGCTGTTGCCTGTTCCGGATATAACAGGCATTTTGAAATGAAACTTCATCCCAGAACAGCTGGCTAAGGTTACTGTTTGGGTGTTTTTTTTTTCTGTTTGTTTGTTTTGCATACAGAAACTGTGGAAGCACATCAAGCACAAGTACGAGAGAAGCGAAGACTGAAATGCTCGGCAGCAGGAGAGGAGGATTCGGCCTCTGGAGAGCGGTTGTATGGAAACAGAAAGGGATTCCTGAGGGAACAAACTCCGAGCCAGATTGTATCAGCCACCTACTGATATGATGTGAACCTAGATGGACTCGAGGAGTTCTGCTGCTGTACTCACAAGTTGCTGTGTTAAAATAAAATAAAAAAAAAAAAAAAGTCTTGGTACCTGTCTCGTGCCTGTGCGTTCACCTGATTTCTCCCTCAGCCTCGTCACTTCTCCGACGTGGGCGATGGAGAAGGCTGAAATAGCGCCTAGAAACTGAGGCGCGGGGCCCTAAGAAATCGCAGCGTCCTAGAAATGGTTTGAAAGCCTCCAGAGCATTCCCACAGCTCAGGGTTACTGCCATTACCTGATGAGAGCTTTTAAGGCGCCGTCTGCCGCCTTCTAGTCTTGGTCAGAGAGAAGTGACTGAAAATCACGTACGTCTTCGACGCAGGAGCGCGCTGGGTCCCGAACTACTGCCGCCCAGCGCTGGGAACGGGACAGCGGTTCACTCCCAGCCCTTCTCTTCTCAGCGACCGTTCCAAACGGTCCGAAGGGCTCTTCGGGCGCTGTGTGGGGTAATGAGTTAATTGCTCTGGGCTTTAGGAAGATCTGGCTGAGTGACTCCAGCTCGTCCCACTCTACCAGCCCAGGAGTCTGTATTTTCACTCATCAGGAGGAATTTTAGCAAATTAGAGCCAGTGCTAATGAAAGAAGCTTCCCTGGGTTGGCAAAGAGGTGTCGGGAGCGAAACATTTGCTCTAAGAACACAAAGAGGATTTAAATAATACCATTTTTGTGGTTTTTGAGCAAAAAAAACCCAACTCCAGCTTTCCCAGTCCCAGCTGTGCTTTTACAGAGGTGCTCAAGAGGAACGCTTGAAGCTTTCCCGGAATGATCTCCTACGGCACGAGGCTGCCTGCTTCCCTGCCAGCTCTGCCCGCGGCGCCTCTAGCTTCACGCTGCTGGAGAGCTGCAGCTTCTTAGGAGCAAGAACTGAAGCTGAACACAGCAGTAGGAAGGGGGAGGCGGCGGTGCAGCGGCCTGGCAGCTATTAGTCCCGAGAAGAGTAGCTAAGGAGGGTGGAGAGCTAATTATCCTAGCAGGTGATGTCCTTTGACAGAGGATTTGGGGAAGCTGGTGAATGTACTTCTTTTTCCCAGGCCTTCTCAGGACCTCTTCTTTGCGTAACGGTGACGGCCACTTTACGCTTCCCCAAAACAGCCCCAGCACAGCAGCGTTTGGCAGCAGCGCTAACCCAGCCCCGTAGTCCCCACCCTGTGCGTAAAACCGGGCAGCGGCGTACGTGCCGGCAGAGCTCGTTAGCAAAGCGCTCCTCCTGCGGCCTCGGAAGCGGCCGTTCTACGCTGGAACAGGGGCTCTAACGCTACGTAACCCACCGCTTGTTTTCTCAGCGCTCAGGTGACCGCCACGGGCACCTTTGCAGTACCAGAAAAAACAGAGTGAGGTGGTGGGGAGATGGCACTCAGGGGAGATTAACCTAATTGTTTACCCAGAAGTCAGTCTCCATGGTGGGGACGGCGCTCCAAAAACGTGCTAGCGCTCTGTGACAACTGCAGCCGGACCGGTTTATCGCTCCAGGCTCAGCGTAGCAGCCACGGCGGTGGCACGCGAGCGCCTTTGTGTAACGGCGGTTGTTTGTGTGTCTCCCTGCACCGGGAACAACTCCCCACCAAAAACCAGCCCTCAGGAGAAGTCCTTTCAGCAACTACAGACTGCTGTTTACTATTAGCTCCCAGCCTTCCCAACAGCAAACATGATGATCAGGGCAGCTCTGCTTCAACAGAGCGTGACAAACGGTTAGCGAGGAGGCAGCTCCCCAGGGACTCCGACTCTGCCGCCTCCAACTCCGATTTCCATACTACTGTCCCCTTCCTTAGGATGCCTTGATCCCCATTTTCAAGTCCCTTCAGTCTGGGTGGCGGTGGCTAGATCTCATGACACTAAAACCTACAGCGCTCGGAAAGGCTCGCTGAGGTTCCTCCAGGTTAGAAATCACTGCAGTTCACGAGAGCCTACACCACCTAGAAGATTGAAGTCATTTATTTGCACGTTCTGTTTTCACGCGCCTCACTCAAGGGACACAAATGTATGACAAGGTCTTATTCACCTGAACTCCTGCCTGTGTCTCGGCAACGCCTGAGCGTTTTCCTATCAATCTTCAAGGTTGTACTTCAGGATAAAACATTTCAGCGGAGCGGAAAGCTGCGAGGGCTGTCCCAGGAAAGCCTTGCTCTCAGAGCTGCCCCGCTGCGTGGCTTGGAAACCTGTTTGAGTTGCACAGAGGGCGCGAGGAGCCAGTACGAAAATAAAATTCTCAGCATTATAAATAGTACAAAAGGAAACGAAGGGCTGGTGCAGCCTATCCGATGCATCGCGGTGCAGCCCACCGCCACGCACACGTCTCTCTCCGCACCGAAGAGCGGCCAGGGTCTGCCCGGAGGGCAATTCCAGTCCGTGACCGGGCCAGCCCTCCCGCAGGGGTGCAATTCCGCAGGAGCTGAAGGGCCAGGTATTGAACCACAACACCCAGTCCGCTCCGCGACGGGAGGGAACGGAGCACAACTGCCTCCTCCCAGGCAGAGGACTGGGGATGACGCAACACCGGCGCCAAGAGTCTTTCAGGAAGGAATCATGCCTTTATTCCGCTTTCTGTCAGCCATGACTCGTCGATTATGGTTAGCTCTTGTGCTTTTGTTTGCTTCCTTCTTCCTTCGTTCCTGCACCGTTTCCCGGTTCTGCCCGTGGCCCTTCACGTTCCCAACAACAGCAGAGCTGTCGTGCTTGTGCCTGGGGTACACAGAGAAAGGACATCACAATGAGCACGCCGCACACCTCGGGGGACAAACTATACGGATCCCGAGAAACAACCGGGTGCGAGGAGTTCAGCTGTCAGGCCTTGAGCTTCAGCTCACCCCAGCTCCGCGGGGCTTCTGCGACAGCTGAGCATCAGCATCAGCCACACAGCATCCTCCTGCACGCTGAGCCTGTCAGCTAAAGCCAGCGTGAAACCCCCCCTGAAATCCCTGGGGGAGCTGTTCAAGCTCTGGGAAGCTCCGCTCTCCCAGATCCTGTCTTCTGCTGCTTATGCCAAAGGGACGTGCGTACCCATCTGATGGGACAGGGAAGTAAAAGGCAGGCGAGGAAGCCACCACCGCTGTGACGGTGACCCTGACCTACAGGAATGTTAAGGAACAGGTACGCTCTCAACAATCCCAGTCAGCAGCAAAACACCTGCTAATTGCAGAGCCACGGTTTCACCCCGCAGAGGGAGGTGTTTACGTACCCCTTCCTCGCAAGGTAAGCCAGCCGCCTGGCTTCAGCTCTCTCCCGCAGCACAGCTGGGTCCTGCACAAAATGGTCCTAGCACGGGAAGGAAGGAAAGAGGTCAGCAAACTCAGAATCATGCAGAAAGCTAGAGCAGGAGGAGATTCTGTTGGACCATGGAACAGAGTCAATTCATTGTTCATTTTCTCTTCTGGCTGAGCCAGCAGGATTGGTGTCAGTGACTCCAAATACAAAACCTGGCAGAAAACCCAGCTGAGACTTCTTCCCACCTCCTGCCTCTGCCAGCAACGCCATAAATGTCACTATTTCCAGTATATCCGTGACAACTGAGCATTAGTGACCCTCAAAGTGTTCTGCTGGCATCGTCTGTCCATGGAATAAAGGAGATTAAACCTCTCCATGGAATAAGTGTCATTGCTCCAGGACGGTTAGCCTAGGAAGCGGTGGATAGCTGCACTCAGGGGACATTTCACAGTCCAGCAGACCGCAGAAGCAGCCACTCCAAAAAGCAGCTCAGTCCCCATGCTGCCGTTAAAAGATTCGCTCTCTGAAAGAGGAAATCTGCTCCACACCACTCCGCAGGTGAAGCAGATAAGACATACAGTAAGTCTTAACACAACTCCAACCACAAACTAAATGTTACCTTTGTTCTTTCCTTTTCAGCTTCTTCCTCCTCCTCCTCCTCTTCATCCTCTTCCTCTTGTCCTTCCTCCTGTCCTTTAGGTCTCAAGACCTGAGGAATTGTGAACGGCCTGAGAACATAGACACAAACAGCAATTAAGACAGTACAGCCGCAAACATTTCACTGAACAGCATGTCCTTTTAGGTTTGCAGCATGTCTTTAAAAAAATGAGACTCTACAAATTTCAGGGACTTGCTTCTTTTTCTGAAGAGGAATTAAAAAAAAAGGGGGACCCAGTAGCTAATAACACATCAACTCTGGGCAATTAACGAGCACATGTTCTTCACTGGGGAATGCTGACTATGACATTATTACTGAAAATAATAATAGTTAAAAGAAGGAGCAGGTCAGGAAAAACCTGAAACCTCACAAGGAATTTCTCCAAGGAAACAACTGCTTCCTCTGGGAGAAGGGGATCCAGGCACAGCCCCAGGGTATCAGTAAGGAGTACACTTTGCTAGGACTTCGCTCACCGGTCAGGAGCGTTTATTGTACAGAGACAAACCCCTAAACCTCAACTCGAGCTCAGACAGAAACATCAATGCTCAGAAAGTGCTGTGCTCTAAAACCTCTGGGACTGGGCAGTGGTTATCCACAGAGCCCCAGTTTCATTCCTGTGCCCCAGTTTCATACAGGGGGAAACACTTGGGAGAAATCCATGAGGCTTTATGAATCACCCTGAACAGGCAGAGCGGCAAAGGGCCTGGGGGGCGGAGGTGGAATTCACCACATGCCTATAGCTCTTCTTTAATATATATCTAGATACGTGTGTGTGCTTAAATTCTATTGGAATTCAGATCCACCACTCCACTGTCAAAGAAATAAATGGAAAACCAGAAAAGCCTTTGTTACTTCAAACCTATAGATCTAGTTTTCAGCAGTAACGTCCACT
>WHYT01014100.1:35482-67039 GCA_009806455.1 Tetrax tetrax
AAAAAAAAAAAAAAAAAAGGGGACCCAGTAGCTAATAACACATCTACTCTGGGCAATTAACGAGCACATGTTCTTCACTGGGGAATGCTGACTATGACATTATTACTGAAAATAATAATAGTTAAAAGAAGGAGCAGGTCAGGAAAAACCTGAAACCTCACAAGGAATTTCTCCAAGGAAACAACTGCTTCCTCTGGGAGAAGGGGATCCAGGCACAGCCGCAGGGTATCAGTAAGGAGTACACTTTGCTAGGACTTCGCTCACCGGTCAGGAGCGAAGACAAACCCCTAAACCTCAACTCGAGCTCAGACAGAAACATCAATGCTCAGAAAGTGCTGTGCTCTAAAACCTCTGGGACTGGGCAGTGGTTATCCACAGAGCCCCAGTTTTATTCCTGTGCCCCAGTTTCATTCAGGGGGAAACACTTGGGAGAAATCCATGAGGCTTTATGAATCACCCTGAACATGCAGAGCGGCAAAGGGCCTGGGGGACGGAGGTGGAATTCACCACATGCCTATAGCTCTTCTTTAATATATATCTAGATATGTGTGTGTGCTTAAATTCTATTGGAATTCAGATCCACCACTCCACTGTCAAAGAAATAAATGGAAAACCAGAAAAGCCTTTGTTACTTCAAACCTATAGATCTAGTTTTCAGCAGTAACGTCCACTAATTGTTCCAGCGCTTCTCTAGGAGCGGTGAGCATGAAGCACCTGAAATAGGGGAAAAAACCCGAGTGCCACACTGCGACAGGCAAACCACAAAAAGGATTGAAATTGAAGCCTCACCATGCTTTAGGAGGAAAAAAAAAAATAGAGCAAAAGGGACAAAAGGAACCTCAAAGATGCATTTTGGTTTGAGGTTAGAAATGGTAACATCTTCGTAATACATGAGAATTTAAAAGGCCACGTTCAGAAATGTTAAACCAGCCTTTAAAACATGTGTTTTCCATCTCTAGCTCTTATTTCTAAAACAAATATTCTACAAACTCCATCCCAAACTAACCCTTTGCTTCCTAAAAGCGAATAGTCTCCAGCTGTCAGTCACTGTGGAGAGTGCTGGGCGGTCCATCAAGGACTGAATGCCAGGCGTCGGCACTCCGAGATGCCACAGGGGCCAGGCAAGGAGAAATCCAGCTGTACAGTTTTCAAAATGCCGAGGTTTTCCTTTGCTAACCAGCCATTTTACATCGCCCAGCTACACTCAATCCTGATTACTCAAGGAGAGGAGACACCCAAATCTCCCTCCTTGCACGTTACAGAAAGCAGCAGCAGTGGTGGTTTCCAGCATGCACGTCCTCCCTGAGAAACGGAGCCAAAACCCAGCGCTGAACAGGTTTGTGCCAGCCGGACAACTCCAGGCAGCGATTCCCATCAACCTCCCATTCACTGAAGCCACAGCACCTACCTCCTGCTGATCAGCTCGTCATCTGAGTCCGCATCATTTGCCCCCACTTGGTTTCCATCGTAAGTGTCATCGTACTCGTCCTCGTAGTCCTCCCCGTAGAGCTGAGCTTCTCCTTGCTGCACAGGAACCTCCTCCACGATCACGCTGTACTGGCTGTAGCGTTCCTTCTGCTCCGCAACCAGGCGTTTGTCGTTCAGCAAGCTCCTGGTCGTGTCCTTCTCCCTCCTGCGCTCCACGGCACGGAAACGGAGAGGCAGACAGAAAGGCAGCGTAAAGATCTCCAAGTTACTTTTTTTTTTCCCTATTAGCAAGTAGAAGTTGAAGCAACAGAAGCTTCAACTCAAACTCCACAAGCACTCCTTAAGCCTCCCCTCTGATTTAAAACAGGGCTGCTTGGCTACTGAAAATGGCCACTCCTGGCTTAGAACAAAGTCATTTTTAAACAGAAGCCCAGCAAGGCTACACAGCAAGATAAAAACAGGAACTGGAGACTGCCACTGGCATTTAAGTCAGAAAGGAAGCTTTTCCAGGAAGCCAAATGCAATTATACTCAAGCTGAAATTTGGCCAAGATCCAAACAGCACAAGAAGTCCCATGAATCTTGAATGGAGGGCTGTTAGGGCTAAGGCTCCGGTCTACGAGATGGCTCCGCGAGGCCCAGAGTGCCCTCTAACACCGCGCCGCAGTATCGTCTCACTGCGGTAGCACGCGCAGCTGCAAATCACGGACCAGGGCTGCGTAGGAGTAACTGCTGCACGGGCGTGTGCGTTCTCTAGAGCCAAGAACCTCAGCTTACAAACCTGAGATGCAAAATATGGATGCAGATAAGGAGAGCCAAAAAAATTACCAGTGCGGCAAGTAAGGATTAGAATAAGCACAACTAACAATGAGAAGGACAAAACAGAGGTTGGATCAGAATCACTCGTCTACTATCTCAAAGCACTGCATGTACAATTTTTAAAAGAATTAGAAGGAAGTAGCTGATAGTCATTTTAAAGAAGGGAAGACCAAGAAACAGAATTTTGACAGAGGTATTAAAGAGCAGCCGCCGAGACGCTGCGTCTCAGGCTGCACAAGCATAAACTCTTTCAAGTCCCATTTTTCAGACCAGGAAAGTACACGCTTACGGCAAAGCGGCAAGGGACTCCTCTGTCACTACTCCCAGGACAAGGTGCAGCCCCCAGAGCCTAGCAGGACCAGCATCGGTGATCTGTTTGGCAGCTGGATCTCAGAGGAAGCACCCGTGCGAGGCAGACCGCCAGGGACTCAAGAATGGACAGACCTAGCAAGCAGTGGGGAAGGGATCTCAGCAGCCTGACTGGCATGCAGAATCTCAAGACAAAGTAACATTGCAGACAGATGTGGTTCCTCTCTCTTCCGCGACTCACTGCGACGTGCCTGTGTTGAGCTGCAGAGTGCCCTCCAACGCACGCGGTCAGTTCACACGTCCCTAGGCTGGGATAACATCGCCTGTCGCATTCAGCGTGAGACTGAGCTAACTATTTGGTAATTGTTTCCTGTTGGGCTCGTCCGATGACTGCACAAGAGCTGCAATGAAACCAGTGACACCAATTCCAGGAAAAACAGTGGGAGAACTCCTCTAGTTCCATGGTGTTTGGGACACGCTCTGGCTTCAAGAGACAGATTCAGTGACCAATTATGGCTGGACAGGCACGGACAGGCGTGATTACTTTTCAGGAGCAGCAAAGAATCATGCATATGCCAGGTACGTTCATTTCCTCACGCTTCTTTCTCTCCCCATCCTGGTGTAGCTTTCTCCTCCACATTAATAGTCCCTGCCTCAAACTGCTCACGCCTAACCGCGCAGAATGTAGTGAGCAAAACATTTTAAGAAGGAGAGGAAAAAAAATTAAGAGATATTGATACACTTCAAATCCAAAGCAGATCTCAAACTAGGCTAGGAGAACCCTGTTATCCCGCCGCTTGGGTAAAGCATCAGGTTTGTTGCTCGTGGAACAAGGACGACGGAGGAAGTTGCACTTTCAGTGCTGAAAGGGCACGCTCTTCATGTTTGTGGAGTCCTGGATGTTAAATCCCAGAGAGCAAGGTACCACAGCTTACCCGTTGATTTACTCAGATATGGCCAGCTTTGGGCATAGGGTGTACATTGCTGACACCAGCTCATTACCTCCAGGTTTTAAAAACCCCTCAAAACACAAATAACATGTCTGGAGTGCTGCAGAGTGTTCTCAGTGTAAGAACTGTTTTGAAGTGAAGACATAGCCTGAGGGAGGCCAAGAGACACCAGGAACAGCAGCAGTAAGAGGAGGATAATCCCAAGAGGTCACGTAGCAGCAGAAGAGATGACAGCTTTCTCAAGGAGCGGCGTTACCACTGGAGAGCAGACGCAGCCCCCCTGGCAGCACCCATGGGAGCAGGGTCCCACAACCCAGCTCAGGGATGACTTACAACTTTCAAAGCTCTGGAAGTGATCTGCAGAGGGAGCTCCCAGCAGGGCTGTTCCATAAGCTGGATGCTGTGCTGTGCTCTCTGGCCTTGATCAGCTGCTGCAGCTGCCACCCACACGTGCAAAACTTGGGGAAAGTGGGAGATAACCGAGCGTGCCCGTGCACGAGGCTCCTGCTGACAAGGCGCTTGCCCGCACTCTGAGCGAAGCAACACGATGAGGAGAAAGGAAAGAGATTGTGCTTGTGCATTCTTAGCTACGGACACTTCAGAAGTTACTGTCCTAGCCAGAGAGAAAATAAATTCTTTTCTTGCCTGAGCCAATATAAGCACTAGAGCACTGCTGCTGAAAAGGTGTTCAACTGGACTGTGGGACAACAGTGGTTTCTCCTAAGGGTTTGACGCAGCTTTGCAACCAAAACTTTAACGAGAAGCCACGTGACCCTGGGAGCTCCATCTCCAGCCAGACTTTTACTCAGGCTCTGTGTAAATCCATCCCAACAGAAAGGTCAGACCTGGCTGGTTAGAGAAAGCGTATAAAAGGAATCTGAAACACATCAACCATGTTCTAGAGTTGACATCAATGGGAGCCAGCAGGACAATGCCCTAACCCACGTCTGCATGGAGCGCGGCACAGCACAACACGCCAAACCAGGCAGAAAGCAAAGGACATGCCCTTCTGCAGGAAGCTTACAGCAGCAGGAACAACAAAAGTACTCTAAGCCACTGAGTGTTATCAGATTTTCAAGTAGATAGATATTGAAGCTTCACTTGGATCTAAATCAAATCATTATTTATGCTCAGTTCTAAGTCACGGTCCCAGGCTCGGAGAAATGGTTGCTTTTCAAGGTTTGTTGTTCAGTACAAATTTAACACTAAGACCAAGCAGCAAGAGCCCAATATTACAAATGAGCTTGGCAGAGCAAACCCTAGCAGCATACAGAGGAAAGCCAATTAGGAAAAACAACCCCAAAACTGAACTGAAAACCAACCCCAAATAATATTTCATTTTGCTTTCCCAGAGAAACAGAAGAAATAGGTGGGAAACATTTTTGATAAGCCTTACGCCTCTGCCAACAAATTCCTGCAGGAGGTTTGTACAAGAAATATATTTGCAAGTTTGTAGATATCGATTCCTCCTGACAGACAGGGTTAATTAAGGGTGCACGTTACTCACCGCTTGCCTTTCTGTATCCGAGAAACATCCACTGAATCCCTACTGAAAACATCAAACTCATCATTCTGGAAAACATTGTAGCGAGAAGTGACTAAAGGAGTAGGGTCTGGCTTCAGCTCTCTGTTGAAAAGAGAGAGAGAAGAAAAACAAAGGTGAACTGAGGAAGAGGAGAACTTCACAAGACCCTGGTTTATTCTTTGTCAGTCTCAGTCATTCACAGGATGCCAAGATGCTCTTTGTGGTGCTGGCTGACCGGGTCACAGAGCAATTCCTTCATTTCACAGCCGCACTACGGTACCCGCACAACCACCACACGGCACTGGCTGAAGATAAAACGCGCAGGTTTCGAAGCTTATCTTTGGGGGGAAACTAAAGCAACTTACAGAAAGCAAAAAGAAAATTCCTCCGTTCATTTGAGAATAAATAAAACTGTACAGCAGCATGCAATATTGAACAGACTGCCTGGTCTCAAAACAGTGACTCACTAAAGCCAAACGCTAAGTATGATGAATTACATGCTGGAAAAAATTCCAATAATTTGCTGCTGTTGGTTTCAGGGTATTTATCTCCCTATGGTTCCTTCTTAATTCCTTCTCAGGGCTCCAGGTTTATGTTTGTTCAACTTATAAGTCAAAAGACCATTATTTTTACATTCATTTTGTTGGTGCTGTTCACTCAGCCGGGCATCTGAGAATGCTGCTGTGCTCACTTCTAAAATCAGCAGTGATCAAAATTCTACATTTGCTATTGAACTGCCACTTTTGTTTCAAGAATCAAGAGGCAGGGGAAAAAAAAAAAAAAAAAAAAAAACAAAAAACACACACCCAAAAAACCAACCCACCATCTTCTAAAAGCCCCTCCCACATCATCTGTACCAAAGTCAGCAGACCTGACAGTGAGAGCATGAAGATTGTTGCAAAACTAAGATTTTTAACATCGCTTTTTCTGATACAGATGCTTTCCTTTTAAAATGCAACAATGAGACAGTCTGCCCGTTCCTCCATGAAACGCGAGCAAACAGCACATTCGCACCCTGACGCTCAGGCAGAAACTGCTGTTGCAGCACAAACACACGCTAGCAGCTGCAGACAAACTCAAACAACTCAATTCCACCGCCAGCTAGAAACCCCTACAGCCCACGTACAACCCAGAGAAGCAAGCAGAAGTCTAGGGTAGATAAAAACAGATCCAAATTCCCATTTCCAGTCTCTCTGGTTTAACTTCAAGCTGTTCCTTTCCTGTGGGACAGCTGGGATTTTAACACCTATCACCACGTAACTTTTGAAGGCGACACGTTCCATTGCCCAGCCCAGGCTAAGCCCGTGTCCCCGTTACGGAATTTTAACGGTTCTTATCTGAGTGCTTAATGTACAAGCATTTTTTTTTTGTCCTCCATCACAAAACACGACCCAGCATCTGAATTGAAACGCTCAATGGTGAACGGTGTGAAAGCTGTGCCAGAAGCCGTCCCACACCTTTGCATTCTTCGGTCCAGCTTATCCAAGTATGGCACCAGTTTATCTTCCAGAATGTTGTTGATGACTTGCTCCGCGCTGTAGCTGTACTCCTCCAGGCAGGCCAGGATGAAGCCCTCGCCAAGGTCTGGCAGCAGGTCTTTCACTTGCGAGATCAGAGAGTCCAGCTCCACCCCTGACACCTTGACGACGGGCGCAGCGGCTGCACCGGCACACTACACAGATCAAAGAGAATCGGTGGCATTACTGGAAAGGGACAGCAGCTGAGGGAAGGCAGGTGTGCACATTAAAAAAAAAAAAAGGGAAGGCAACAGTCTGGGTTATCAAAATTTAAACACAACGAAGTCAAAAGAAGAAAAATCAGCTAAGCTGTTTATCCTACACAAGGCCTATGACACAGTCTTGGGCACACAACTGCTTTTTTTCTGTCCCCGAATCAGCAAGGATACTCTGGAGAATCCCTTCCTCAAATAATTTAGGAGCTGTGTTTTAAAAAAATATGCACGTGAACTACAACAGTGAAGCACAATTTGAACAAACCACAGCAAGAGGACACCCAAGCCAACGGGGGTTAGAAGCACTTTGCTCAACGATAAAGCCGGGATTCAGGTGTAGCTTTGTTTCTCATTGCATAAGGCATATGGGGCTGCACCAAAATCCAGAAAAGGTAAGAAATGAGACCAAATCTCATGCTATCCTCAAACCTGAGCAAACCAATCCTTCACAGACAAATGAAGTAAGGCCAGAAAGAGCAGAACCCAGTCCCACCCACACAGCTGTACTCACCTCATCCTCCGATGCATACGCAGCCCCGAGCTCCTCCACGTCCTCAGCAGCGCTCTCCTCTATTGCTGAGGCGCCGTTGGAGGCTGCTGGTGGTGTTGGATCTTTAACGACTTCTGCTTTTTTCCTGTCTACCCCTTCCCACGCACTTTCCACTGCTTGGAGGATATAGGCTGTCCTGGTCTCATCTCTAAGAGGCCAGCATTAAGGACATTTCTAGATGCACAGATTCAGACCTCATCCTGAAGTAACTTTGATTTTCAGCGACTCCCAAGCCTGTGCCTACATCCCTCGCTTTAAAGGAAAGCTTTCCATCATTCCCTGTCAGTCGTGCAGCTCAACCAGAGGCAGCAACGGTGGAAATGCCACTGGTCTGAAGGAATTTAAGAGCAGCAAGGCCTGCAAAACCCCAAGGTGATAGCAAAGGATACAGCGTGGAGGACGCTTGCTGAAGCAGACTGACGTCATCCTCAACAGGAAACAGCTCATCATAGTCACGGAGAAATCTGAAAACACAGAAGCAGGTTTAATCAGTTGAATTCAATAAATTAGCAGCAGACCTGTCACACACTACTATGCCACTTCGACTTCCTCGCTGCTCAGGGAGGAACACATAGAATCTCTCACCCAGTACGGGATTCCAGCACGCGTTGCCATGTCTGATTTTGCTCCCGTTATACCGCAGCAACACTCCCCCCAAGGCAGAGCCAGCTGCGACACTCCTCATGATGTTAAGACCCGTAACCCAGAGCCACGTTACAGAGAAAACATGGTTTATGGTTTGAACATCATCAGAATGACAGCGCTGTCAGGAGGACAAGACTGAATTCCTAGTTCTGCCACTTACTTTGCATCTTCAGCATTAGCACTTAATAGCTTTCTGGTCTGGTCACCCCAGATGAAAAGCACAGATGAGCAATAAGAGTCTAACTTGTCAAGGTAGCTAATGGCTAAATTGCTATCCTCCACTTTGAAACCCTGGATTAAAGAGAGTGAAGAAGAACATTCTCCAGCATCACGCAACACCCTCCTCACCTTTACAATAAAGCCTGTACTGCAGTCTGAAATCCTCTCACAGCAGTTATCCCAACTAGTCATAATGATTTCCAACTCCCAAATGCATCGTAATGCCTCATAATAATGTCTCGGGCAATTCTGTTGTAAAAAATGGAAGAGGAAAGGCAAGCTGACCCTCCTCTTGGGCCTCTTTTCAGCCAGACTCACCTCCTTTCCTGAAGCACCGAAGTGAAGATCTGTAGAAATTCCTCAATAAAAGGCTGGATATTCTCAGAGCTGCAGACAACAATGGCACAAGGGAGTGAAAAGCTCAGCGGTAAGCCCACCGCATTGCGCAATCCCCACATTCTGCCTCACTCCCCAACTAGTCACACTCATATATCGAGGGAAAATCTCCTTTGAAAACAGATTTCAGTCCAATTTTGGCTTTCACAGGAGCAAAGGGTTAAACGGAAACAAGTTTTTTATGGCTTCAGCAAGCATTTCAGCCAGCTAGATCTAAAGCCGTATCACAGAATGACAAGACTTGAGACAGACTTTACAGATCATAGTGTGATGCCTCGGACTTGCAACAAGCAGAAAAGGGCGTGCGGCGCTTTTGTAATTGCTCTTATTACATGTCTGGGGTTTATACCAGTGAACGTTCCCGAAAGTAGGTGCTCACCTACGCAAGAACACATGCCAAGCAACCTCCTACTGCAACCTGTCTGTTCTAAGGCCTAAACCTCCCCTTGCTGCTGATGCGTCAGGCCTCGCAGCAAGACAGAACGCTCTCCGCAGTGGATCAGTGTGCAGAAAAAAGAATTTCTCTAGAAGCCAGACACATCATTTTCACAGCAGACTCAGCTCTCGTCAGACTGGCGGCTGTCCCTTACTGCCTCAGAAGTATAGATAGTCCTTAACACTGCGGAACCTGAACACGTTACACTGGTTTATTTACGCTTTCAGTACTCCGGTGGGTGCTGAACGGCAAGCACGGGTGAGGCAAGGCTACTATTGCTCCTTTAAGGATTGGATTTACAGCACAGACAGACTGGATGATAAAGTCCAGGTCACAGAGGAAGTCAAGGAAGCAAATTCAGGTCTCTCATAAAGAATTCCACCAACAGGCCCTCCTCATTTTCTTGGACAAGTCCACTGATACCAAACCATGGAAAATATTCAAGCAGAATGAGAGCCGCAATCTACAAAACCCGTAACAAGTCCAGACAAAGAGACCAGCACAAAGGGAGTGCTGGCCTTGCAATCAAGATCCAGGTTTCTTGGCTCTGTCCGCAATACGCAGTATGATTTTGGGTCATTTCACTTCATTTCTCTATTTTAAAATAAGTCTAGCTATACTTGCCTTCATTTTGACATCACTCAGAGCTATCAGTTAACAATTTTCACAATAGGAGGGGAGGAAGAACTAGGTGAAGGCACCAGTATCGACATCTAAAACGACTGCTTTCAGTGATCTGTAACATTGCATCACTTTTATTACGGTGTCTCAGTCAGGTGTCTACACAAACCTTTAGAATTTGCAACCTAGCCAGAAACTGAGGTTAGAAAGCTCGTTGGACCGCTGTAGCGGGGTTGAGGGGTTGACACACAGCTCACCACACCAATTCTGGAAGATACAGCTTCATCTGGAACATCCCTGCTAGGCAGGACAACAGGCTTCTGATCTAAGCCAAAGTTTTTGGCTACAACCCCAATGCAAATAGCAGTATCTGTTCATTTTCCCTAGTAAATCTGAAAACGAGGACACAATCTGCCCCATAAGGGCAATCAAATAACTGGCTAGTACCACACAGGCCAAGTGCCAATACCTTCTTTCTAAGATGGGCTGCAGACAGACTTGGTTTATAAGGATGTGAAAAGCTTCTATCATCTTCTTCCTGGAATGCGAAATTCTCCTCCACAAATCAGCAAAAACACTTCAGAGAGAGTAAAAGACACTGTTGGTGTCAGCACAAGAAATTTGAATCTTTAACACACCTTCACTCCACGGTTAACCCTCTAGAGGAGGGATTTTACTATGAGAATCATTTCCTTGCTGTGAGGACTAGAGATCAGAGCCATTTCACAGTCCTTAAGGAAAATCCATGCTCTAGACAAAGTTGGTCTCAATCACCAATTGTTCTGACAGCTAGGCACACGTGATCTCAACTGTACCAGCACAGTCTGTGCCTTAAAATGAGACCAATCTATACATAGAGATATCATTCATGTTTTCATGCTTTGTTGCAATTTGAATGTATCTCCCATCAAGTTTCTACTTAGACAGCAGTGAAAGAAATCATTAGTCACCCCACTGCCCAGGAAAATTTGGAATTAGAAAAGCCATCTCTACAGAGTTCTTTGAAGCAGCATAAAAAAAGATATAAAGACTCCGCAGAGGTGGGTAAAGCAGCATGAAGTGAATTTTAAACTAAGCCCTGGGAGTCTTATTGAAAAGAAAAGGCAAGCCTTTGCAGACATTTTCACCTGTTATCCTCGTAATGCCTCTTCTTAATTGCAGATTCCAGCTCAGGAATTGCCAATTCATAAAACGACGCTAACCTGTAGAAAGGGGTAACAAAACAGTAACTGTCAACCGAGGTTTCAGAAATCATCTGCTAAAAGACAAATCAAATAGTTAATTTCATTAAATTCTCCTCACTAGCAGTACTCATTAGCATTACCCCATTTTGTTGCTTGTTCCCTGAAACACAAGCAAGCAAATATATGATAGACAAGACTCAGGAACCCATCAAGATCTCCTGAAGACACAGGCAAAGAAATGCACTTGAAAAGCACCACGCTACTGACCAAGAACAACCTGCCAGAACAAACACCCCAAACAGATCTGCAGTATGCAAAGAGCTGATACGCTTGGGTCCGTCCTGAAACACCCCCTCCCACTCCAATATCCTTATGACCCTATATTGCTGCCTGCTAAAAACTGGATATGAATCAAGAGACTATCTCCAATAAAGTCTTACTGGTCTTGCTATTCAGGTGGGCATTTACATGAAGATATCCAATATGCAAAGCCTAGGAGGGTGTTTCAATGGGATGGGGCGGGGAGGAAACAAAGACAGTTCGTTTGCTCCAGCGTCTCATTTTACGTGCCAGGCAGCCCACACAGAGCCTTTCCTTCAGGGACAGAGTACGGAGAAACGCGGAGGAATGCCCTCACAGAGTAACAGCCGGTACTGCTTCATCAGTAGCTAGATGTTGCAAATAATGGTTCGCAGCACTTGGCACAAAAGCCAAGCCTGCTGGACTGATGAGCGGAGGCTCCGTTAGGAACATTATGTCCATGTCTCATATGGACAGCCAAATATGTTAAATGAGTATCCTTGAGGCAACGGTAGCAGAAGCCGGTTCATACTTTTAGTCGGGGAGAGAAATTAGCAAGCGCCAGCAGATTGATTCAGACTCTCAGAGATTCCAAAAAGATGGCACGTAAATCAGTTTCCCTCCCCACACTCCAAAGAGCCAGGCATTAGTCCATATTGAGAAGAAATGAAAACGTTGCTGTTGTCCCACTGCACAGCGATCAAGGCTATTTTAGCACATCTCTGACATCAACAGCAGAATTAAAAGCAAAAGGCTTCCCTTCTCTGAGTAACCAAGCTGCTTGCCAATCCAAACAGCCACCAGCAGTCCACCGGTCTGCTCCTCTTCCAATAACCCACTCGATGGCAACATCCAAAGCAGACAGAAGCCTACACGCCCCAGAGCGGCGTTACTCAACCTGTGGTCCGTAAACCACGGGCAGCTGCAAGACTTCAGAGGTCTGCAACATGATTGGAACCAAAAGCGAAGTACAAACGTGTGTTCGTTCACACTAACGAACAAAACAGGGAAATAAGGACAATAAATGAACACTTCACTTGGTTCTAAACAAAGGCAAGATGATCTGGGGGCTTAAAACACCTGGGGCAAACCAGGTAAGTGCCACTGGGGGACTTGCAGCCCCTGTGGGAACACACTCTGCTATCTGGTCCTGGAGACCACCCTGACTCATCGCCACTGTGATCCAGAGCGGGACAGGGAATTCGCTGTCAGCCCAGCTGTGATGGCTTCTCATCCTCTCCCTTTGCAGCTTTTGCCAAACGTCAATGACATTCTCTAGCATAAAAACTTAGGCATAACATCAAAAGCGCTTCTTTTCAGACCCTGATGGACTATCACTCCGAAGAACTTTATAATTCCCTTGCTTCAGGTCCTATGGCAGGAAGCTCTTTTTGTCCATGACTCTTTTCTGCTTGTCCCTCTCCAGCCTTTCCAAAGCATGCCAGGTAATGTTTAGCTGGGTTTTGAAATTGTCATGGTTGCCTGGGTCTAGGCTCACTCAGACAATGAAGAAGGTGAACATATAACAGAGAAACTCTAGATGTCTCTATATTAATTTATTTACTGGGAGACTCCAGATTCCCAGCGGTGTCTAGTCGCGTTAAAGCTGTCTGTTATTTTAACGATGAAGGCACTGGGACAGGACACAGCAGCCCATTCAGTATTTTCATTTCGCCAAGACAAGCTCTGTCTGCAATCTAAGATGTACCTGTAGCAAAACTCATGTTTTTGGAAGGTCTGGCAAGCCAATGGGAAGACATCCAGGAACGCCCAGAGTGTCGTGCAAGTGTCACATAAGTACAGCACAATATCCTTCAGCTCCTGAGAGAGAAAGAACAATTACTGAGAGAAAAGCCAGGCAAGTTTTCCTAGGAACACAGTATAGCTCGCTAACAGGGACGTAGCACGTCCAGACCAAGCCTTTTTCCTGACTGCACAGAGAGTCTGCTATCAGTTATAAACACATCACACGTTACCGGGTGTAGAGGCAGAGAGAACGTCTCTGCTAAAGCCTCTGTCCTTTAAAGGTCTATAACGCAATCCCAACCGCTCGCTCTCATTGAAGATTCCGTAAAATTACAAGAATCCTCCTGAGATCTTGTTTTGGACATTGGCTTTGTCCTCTCCATATCCTCTGTATGGAGTATTCCTCCCCATCTAGCTGGAAGCACCACACAGCAGTAAAACAGGAATTAAAGGATGATTTCAGTAGCCCATTTCAGTGCAAGATGCATTTCCAGGGCAGCTGTAACAACTCCCACTTACAGATAGCATGACTAAGATTTTGTAGGCAACCATGCTCACCCACATGGGGCCTGTCTCTGCACGGGACAAACCCCACCCCCCGCCATCTTAATTAACTAGAATTAACGTACACTGTTGTTAAACAAACATTTCTGGAGAATTTGTCAACTCTGATCACTGTCAGGGTTACGTAGAGAATTCTGTCCGTGCTCTGTAACATTACTTACGAGCTCGTTAAGCAAAAAAAAAGATGGCAGGTTTCAAAAGAACCCATGATACAATGGATATGGCTGAAACGCACACAAGCAATACGACCAGCTCACGGGGGAAAGGCTTTGTCAGCTGGTCATAGGACAAACAGCGAAACAATGGCATGGAACCACGTGCTGCGTGAGCCACCAGTATTTGGGAACAGAATGACCCTCCGTGGCCTTCCTGTTCCACGGACTGCTCGGTCTGCAGGCCTACAAACAGTCAAAGGCACGGAGCAGCAGTTCTACCTGGAGGGGCATGTTCCCCGGGGTCACGTTTACTCTTTCTTCCAGTTTCTGGGGCTCAGCAGAGGCTCCCTCACACTGCAAACCACACTTACGCAAAATACTGTTGAACACCTAAATCAAGAAAACGTATCAGTGTGAAAACAGACAGGAGAAAGCCGCGGGAGACACTTTATCTTGTTAACAATCACTGTTAACGATCACACGCGCAACGTGAGTATTTCCATAGAGCACAGAGCCGCGTAAGACGAAAGCTGCCACAGACTCTTGCAGGCTGCAGCAGGAAGGACCACACCGCCTGAAATCCCACGTGGCTTCTGTGCAATTTAAGCGCAGCTACGCGTGGTGGTGCTGAGACAGGGACTGCAGCTAATCCAAAACCTCGGCTGCGTGAGAAAACTCAGCCAGCAAGACTGAGGCCACCCAGGATCCCTGTTTGCAAGGGAGTGCTGGGACAGCTGGGAAGTTAACACTACCTCCTGCTTATAAGCTAGTCCCAAAGCCTTCCTGCCCTCTCCCCTGAGGTAAGCAGGACAGATTTTGAGGCTCTTTATAGACACAGAATTTGGAGGGAAGCTGATAGAATTAGGTTCTGGATTGCTAAGTGAAGAAAGAAGTTCTGCAGAGAAACCACTCTTATGTGGTACATCACGGAAAGCAAACAGAATCTCTGCTGTCTTCCCCAGTAATTCACTTGACGGTTCGGTCTTGCATCCTACAATATTGTTTAAATGTGATATCACCTCTGGGATTGACCCCTAACAGTTTCTTAACACACAGAAAGAAAAATATGGGCTTTCAAAAAGTCAAGTGACCTTATAGGTGTCTTGGGATAAACAGTAGCTTGAGTTTGTTTATTTTCGTGCATAGGTGAGCTTTTTGAGGACATAAACCTGACATTTTCAGGGTACAAAGATGTCAAGGCACCTTGATTTCTTGATTTCCCCCACAGGTTAAATGTGAAATCTGCTTACCAAGTCTGGGGAATATACGAGCTGCTTCTAAAAATGAAAGCTTAGACATGGAGAGGTGCTCAACACCTTCTGTATGGCGACAACGCATCCCTTCCAATAGATTTGCATTTACTCCTGAGAACCTGCAGCGCTAATGCTAACTCATTGTACTACGTCAAGTCGTAGCTACCTCTCAGTCTCTATTTTACTGTTTTAAGTTTTAATGCTTCCCTCGCTCGGAGCGGGGAGAGGAGGAGGGAGTTACAAAGAATACTTTTTGAACCGCCTAATGACAATTCCTTGAGATTGACTGCAGAGAAGGCCAGAAGCTGAAGGAAGGTAACACGAAATAATAATCAAGTAATAGTTCCAAATAAAGGTTCAAAACCTACCTGACACACATTAGCATAAACTAGAGAGAAAGTAAGCAACAGCCAATCCATCCTGCCTGCCGATGGCCACAGTTGTTCCCTCTCACCCTCTAAACCACGCCACGTTTCCAGAGGAAATGGGAGCCTGGGGCCAAGCAGGAAAGCCGTACCTGGAGGACAGTGGGCAGAGTTTCGTCTAGGTCGCTGAAGTAACTTGGTTGTTGCGTGAAGATATTTTCTGAGAAGAGAAGGGGAAGGAGACTGTTTCCCATTAGTTCAGACACTCATGCCAACAAGAATATTTACACCGGAAGACGCACTCTGACTGACACCACCCGCCCCTTCCAAATCCAACTAAACCATTTAGGACTCAGGCACCGGCTCTCTTCCCAGCTCCTGGACGGGGCCACTCCTATAGAGCTGGCCCATCCGCAACTGGAGAACTGGTGCTGAGAATGCGCTCATCAGAGCGGAGCAAACGAGACGGCGGATGATTCACGCCCCAGATGCTGAATCGCTGAATAATGCAAATACTGTCGCTAAACATTCCCGGTTCCTTTATTTGACAACCGGAGTTGACTTTTAATTACCGATAACAGTTCGGCATACACTGGAACATGTTCTGCAGAATATTTCTTAGAGGTAATGAGGCTTTAGTAATACCTGCTATTATATTACTAGGACTTCATTATCTTTACAAAATACTCCACTGAGTAATGGCGTGCCATAAATCCCCACCAAGTGAGCGCAGAGGCTGCCTATTTTCCTGTGAATTACTGTTCACATGATGAAAATTAACGGAGTTCTCCAGCAAGGACAGAGCACGGGGAAGAGTTATGAGACAGGTTTCAAAAAAATTTATACCCTGAGAAGAACCAAAAGTTTATCAAGTTATGAATTACACAGCAGAACTGCTCATACCATCACCGGCACAACGTAATGCAAATAATCAGGTGTGCAAATCTTGCGCGCAGCATTATTGTTTGCGCTCCAGAGTATACGTATAATCCAGAGGAGGTTTCATACACTTAGGTATCCTTCAAAATATTTTAAGACCCAGATAACCTAAGCTTCACATCTGAAAAGTGAACTATCTATCTTGTCATGCCTTCTTTCCACCTCTGAGGCTTGGCAGATGAATTTAGAGTGGAAGCTATTGAAAAGGGAAAAAGGGATTAAAAATGCAAAGGTTTATCTAAGCTTTTCTGGTCTGGAAATTTGGCTGCATCACATGATCTCTAACGCTTCTCATGTTAGTCAACTTGGAAATGAGACGAAAATAACTACCAAAGAAAGGAAAAAAATTCATGACACGAACTGCAGACAAAGTGGATTATAATTCAGAAAAAGTTCACTTAATCCAAGGTTAGGTACTCTTCCATCTGTGCTCAAGTGGATATTAGAGATCACAAGCGGTTCCCTTGTGAAGGGAGCACACAATAAATACAGAAACTAAATCAATACGCCCCATCTTCATTACTCAGGTTCTAGTGTCCAAGGCTGAGATGTTACTTAATATGCACTTGCCACTAAGGCTGTCTGCACAGAGAAATCTAAGGGATAAGCCCAGCTTGAACAATGCTCTGAAGTGCTTTGTGGTCTGAAGGCACTATATAAATCAATGTCTGCATTGAAATGTCATGTTCTCCTACTTCATAGACCAGGGGTTACCTCATGTAGCAAGTTTCACTTGGCTCTCAACTCTGGGGAAAAAAAAAGCACTCATATGAGCAGCTGGACTGCGCCCCATCTTCTACCTCTTCTCCCTCCCTGCCCAGGAATGGAGCTGTTTGCCCCTTCCCACCTCTAGCAGAACTTACAGAGCTCTCACGGTCCTCTTACAGTGGCTGAGGACACATTTCATTGGCATAGGAAACAATTGCTGAGGCGTAACTGAGCCTTGGTGCACGCCTAATGCCACGAGCCCAGCTCAGGACAGCTAAACAGCAGGACACAAAGCTCTCCTTGACATAAATGAAGTTCTCAAGAAAAAAGTAATCTGATCTAGGAATTGATCTAGAAATTATAGATTCTAGTTGTTACTGAAAAATTCATTTTCAGAGCAGTAACGCTGGTACAAAACCCCATTTGCCATTATACGAGTAACTAAAAGCCAAAACACAAGTTGTTCCTTGGCTTTAACTCACCGATCATCTTCTGGAGCAGGAGACCATTTCCTTTCCCAAAAAGCACACAGAGATCCAGAATCTTAGGGATGTCAAACAGGAAGTTGTTGTAAATAATTTCTCCAAAGACAGAGGGAGTGATAAAATGATCCTACAAATAAATTAAAAAAAAAAAAAAATATGGTAATTCAAAGGATAGTCCATATTTTACTCTCCAAGAACTCCAGCATTATAATGACACCTGTAAAAACATCTCTCAAAGGTGTATTAAGGGTTTGGTCTCACAGAAGGCAGCAGCTCTGCTTACACCAGCTTCTGCAGAGCCCTCCACATTCCCAGCTGCTTCTCACTGCCACTCCACCATCCATCCCACCGGCCCTGCCCCGCTCACAGGGCCAGGCCACACCATGAAGTGAACCAATCAACCCAGAAGTTAAACCAAAAAGATAGCTACAGTTCCTCCAGTTCCCAGACCTGGCTCATGACACGGCCAAACGAATAGCCGAGCTGACACAAGAATGACTCAGCTCAGGAGCAGCAGTGACTCCCCAGGCACAGGAACAGCTTAACTGGCACTGACACCGAAAAAAAAATACATGTGAGATCACAGCCTGGTACCCTGGAAGAGCAGAATCAAGGCACCAAAGACCACTGCATCAGTGACAAGTAGGAAGGAAACCCAGGAACTGCAGCTCTGCTAGAAGACTGTGTCAAATACATCTGACTTGTAACATTGAAGCAATTTCTTCCCAAATTCTAGATGACAAAAATTCCATTGTTTTTGAGATGGAGAAACAAGCAGGCTAAAACATGATTTTGGATTTTCAGAAAATAAATTTGCCTATGATGGCAAACGTTTTCAATCACATTTTCCCTGCCAGAGCAGAGGGACAGGGCTTTACGCTGGCTAGGTTCAGTTTCTAGACCTCCTGCTGACTGCCTGCATGACAACGGACTATTCATCCTCTTCAAATTACTCAACTATAAAATGGTTTCAAATGTTTGTCTGCCTCATTGGAGTGGTAAGATTTAATCAGATCCTGGAATGAAAGACACTATAGAGGTGTTGGGTACTTTTGCTGAAGCAGTGCCAGCTGCAGGCTCCAGCATTCCTTCTACCTCAGTCCTCCAACTCTCGCTCCAAGAACTTTCCTCAGAACGTCCTGACTGTCACCATTGTGATAACCAAAGAGAATCAAAACACGGATTGGTTCGGGATGTGAATACTCCAGAGGGAGTCATTGCTAAAACACAGGTCGCCTCGCTCATCCTGCCCAAAGGCCTTGTGCAAATTCCACAGCTCCTGATGAGAGCCGCGCTCACACAATTAGGGCCGAGTGTCTTTCAACTGTGATGCCAAGAAAACAGTAATTTAGAGCAATTTCATTGTGCGTCCAGAACTTGGGGAAAGCTCGAGGAGAGACAGATATCCGCACAGATTACGCGACTCTGCACGGCACAAAGGAAGGGGCACCGAGGGAGCGACGGCCCGGCTACCGGTGGCCTGAGAGCCTCTGCTCCACGCGGCCGTACAAAGGTTAACTTGCTCCTTTTCCCCCTTCAGCGACGTATCACACCACCGCACGCGGCTAACCTGCTCTTACTCAGCTCATTGCCCGGGTCTCCTTCCTAAGGAATCGTTGCATAGCTCAGATAACCACTCAGAGCTGAAGTATCATCTCCATACAGAGAACAAAAATAGCCAGGGGGAAGAATGCAGTTGGACACGGAAGTAAGAAACACGATTAATATTTCTCTAATTGTCTTTTTCCCCCAAGCAATACATCCCAGAGCGCCCGCAAAGCAAATAAATCTTTACCTTGGACTCCTTGTGAGTGGACATTCTGAGGAAAGTCAGGAAGACACTCCGATGAAGACACTTCTGCATGTCATTCACCTCCGGATGGCAATCCAACAACGCATCAAACTTGCGAGGGGCATAGCACAGGTAGGAATCCAGACATTTCTGAAGCGTCTCATCAAATATTACCTTGCACGATGAGAGATGAGAAAGTGGAAAGAAGGGAAAGTGACACCTTCAGAGGTTGCACTCACTCAGTTAAAAGCAAATCTAAAACATTTCTGAATGCTAAAAGGATTCACATCTGCATTAAACACAAGCAAACTCTTTAAAATCCACAACGAAAGAAAAATCTATGGGGAAATACTACTTTCTTTGCACTCTAGGGTGTGGTAATTAAAATTAAGATGCCTGACAAGTGACACAATGAGCACACACAAGTCTTTATGAAAACAATTTAAAGCTCGTGGCTTTTACGAGCACCTAGATTGTTCATGCTTTTTCTTTAGTGTCCACAGAAGAACTATTACCTGGCACCAAAATTTGTCATGAGGCAAAGCCAGAAGCCAGTTCAGGTCATCTGCAATGAATTTTGCTCGCTCCAAGAATTCTTCCACTAAAGCAGGGTCTTTGACAACAGGGGGCGGTCTGTATAGCACAAAAGACCGATCTGCTTTTATTTCTGGGTGCTGCAGAAAGCCAGAACACAGTGTTAAAACCACAGACCAAGTGACAGGAACGCCCAGTTGCCATTTGCGCTGCTCACTGGGTGTTAGGAAACCAATACAAAATTGCACTTTAATACAATCTGACATTCAGTTCCCTGGTAACTTCCCATTTTCTAATCTTTCAAGGCAGCAGACCAGTGGGTTTGTATCTTTATTTATCAGCAGTATTTTCAGACCTTCACAATTTGGTAGATGTTGCTCCTTGCACTCTATTAACCAAAAGCCTTGCAAAGCAATCCTCCCACACCTTCAGAACAAACAGCAACAGCTTAATGTCATGCCTTTGAAATGTGGCCTGCACTCTCTCTTTTTCCTCCAAACTGGTTCTTGCACAACATTCCACAAAGTCTAAGCCACATGACCACCAAATACAGAGGAGAAACACTTCACTACCCTTCCCAAGGGTTCCTGAACAGGCTTGGCCCACATACTCCCACCCCAGGATGAGAATCATGTTGAGTAGCGCGTAGTAGCTCAGAGCTCTGCCTCAACCCGCGCAGGGTAAACCGCAGCCCAGGGTGAATCTCCTCACGAGCAAGCAGCATTCATGGCAGGTCCCACTTCTGCAACACACCCAGGAGAGTCTCCCCATGCCTTCTTATTTCTGGGAGAAAAGGGTTACCAGGGCTTTCATTTTCTGGTTTCACCAAGCTGAAGCCACAGGGTGGGAGGCCATGAGATGCAGTAAGCGGATGGACTTATCCCAGCGCCACAGCTCAGAGCTAAACTTCACGCAGAGCTTGCAAAAGCTCCCAAAGCGTTTTCTCTACTGCAGCAAAGTTCACATTGCAAATTGCGCCGTTCCTCCAGCGAATACGCATTCCGGGAAAATGCAGTTCACTATGCATGTTGAACACAGTCAGTTTTCATTCACCTTTCATCACAACAAAGTTCTCAACGATCTCAACACAAAGAAAACTATTTCTTTAACAGGTAAGCTGACAAAACGTCATCGTATCCTGGACCAAGAGCCAGTTTTGCCCAGCCCCAAACAATTAGTTATTAAAGGTCTTGTTCGGCGTTCAGGAAAAAACACAGCTCACCAGTGCCGGTAAAGTTCTCAGCTTCCCTGTCTTGGGATCCCTTTCTGTCAGCTGGAGTTCATCCAGAGGCAATGCTGGCATTGTGGTGACTCGTTCCTGTCTTCAGCAAACAGAAAAACAAAAGCAGCACAGGATGCACTTTACAAGGTCAATCAAGCAACAGCGTAACAGGAGAGGCTGCCGCCTTACTGCGAGACACAGACACACAGCAGCTGGAAATGTATTTCTGCAGAGCAATTCATACACCACACGCCTTTCCCAAAACCAGAAACCCGTAACACGCTGCTGTACTTGCAGCCCCGTTCCTCTCTGAGAGGCCAGAGGTATCTTTGGGGAGAACAAAAAGCATTTTGGGACACTGTTTGACATGGAAGCTTGGTATTTAAATCTGGTTCCTGAAGAGCTGGGCTGAACCCTCGGCTTCTGCAGTCTCTTTTCACGCTTGCAGTCTCTCCCCTGACAGTACAAACTGGAAAGGCAACCGAAACACATCCTGCCAACGTACTATTAGAAGAATACTTTTGGTGCTTACGTGGCAGAATCACTCAGTTCTCATCCAGATACGGTCCGCGGAGCGAGCCTAGGAAACACAGCCTGCCTTTCCCCTGCCAATTTCCCACGTGTTCACAAAACCACCTTTTAATCCTCAACAGCCTTTTGAAGCTCAGAAATATTTCCAGGAACTTCATGAAATTAACCGTAAGCCAAACATTAGGGTAATTCTAAAGAAAGTACATTGTTATGCGCATTGTTTAAAAAGCTCAGGTATTAACAACAACAAAAAAAAAAATTAAAATTGCAGCTTAACAGAGCTTTTCGCTTCTCAGGTTTTTTTTTTTAAATATTACGATTTCTGCAAAGTGGTACTAAAAAGTGATCTTCCTGTTAAGATCTAAGATCACAAGTCTCCTTATTTGCATATTTAATTGCATTCACATTACCTGGGCAGAATAACAATAAAAACAAGAGAAACATCCCTACAGCTGAACAATACCGATTCAGGAGCAAGATCATGGTTTAGACAGCAAGTGAAAGAGTAACAGTTCCAGAGCATTTGTCGCCTATGGATTTAGGGAAAAATCACGTTATCTAACATTTCAGAGTTTGATAACTTGAAAAAAACTACATGAGTGCAACACCAATACACTGCACAGCTTGGAAAACTTAAAATAATTACATTTTCCCAAGGAAGTGAAAGATTAGAATATTGACAAGAGTGTTTTCAATTTTTTTATGACAAACAATTTCATTGGGAAAAAAACCCAACACTTTTCAGCAGAATAAGCCAAGCTGTTTTTTAATTTTTGTCATATATTTAGTTTGGCTCTTAGAATTTCTAGAGCAACTCTGAGAACTGCACGTAGAAGCCTGTGTTTGCAACAACGCAAAAAATGTCAAGTGTCTCATTTCAAGCCTGCCAAGCATCAAACTCTCCAGTCCAAATCAAAAATATCTTGGAAGAGACAGACCCCCTAACAAAAACCTTATTATCTGGAGAAGAGAATAAACCTGAGTATGGAATATCCTCAACACAGACAATCATCCCTGATTGCCATTGTACGCTTTTCCGCCCCCAAGAGCTTTGGCCTACGCTACAAGGACATTATTAATTTGTTGTACCCTGTGATTTCAGGCACACAGTGTAAAAGCCAAACAGCCCTGACAAAGAATACAACAAACCAGACTTTCGCCACTGGATGCACTGCTAAAGAGCCGGCTCAAGCCCAGGCAGCCCTCTCCTCTCGTTGTAGTTTAACCCCAGCCGGCAGCTAAGAACCACGCAGCTACTCGCTCACTGCTGCCCAGTGGGATGAGGAGAACTGGAGAGAAAGGAAACCTCACAGGTTGTGATAAAGACAGCTTACTAGGACAGCAAAGATATATAATTTTATAGATATAGAGATAATGGTAATAGTAGAACATATGAAAGGAACGATGCACAATTTCTGACTGCCTGATGACCCGACGACCAACACAACCTGTCCTGAGCAGCTATCATGGAGCAGAACCAAGGGCAATCTCAGAACCATTCCAAGCAGCGACCTCACGGCAGTGATTTCTAGCATTCTGCCCACCGGTCAACCCCCTTATACACTGCACGACATCTATGGCACAGAATCCTTCCTTTGGCCAGTTTGGGTCAACTCTACTGGCCACAGCCCTCCCAGCTTCTCACACCTGCACACTAGCAAAACCTGGGAAGCTGAAAAGAGTTCTCAGTCTCTCTAGCAACAACCAATAACACCAGTGTATTATCAATGTTCCGTGCATACCCAATCCCATACTAAACACAAAACACAGCAGCTACTGGGAAGAAAATCAGCTCCACCCCAGCCAAAACCAGGACACCCCTTTTATCTCCTTTGACATCACCAGCCCCGACTTTCGCCCCCCCTGCCGCACCTCGAGGGCCTCCAGCAGGCACCCACCCCACTCCCCACCTCTTCCCAGGCCAGGCACCCAGCTGGGCTCTGCCCGCACCTCCCGCACACCCTGCCTGCCGCCAGCCGCCCCGCCGGGCCGGGCCGGGCCCCGCCGCTCTCCTGCGGCCCCAGGCCCCGCGGCCTCCTCCCGGCCCGGCCCTGCCCGCCCCCTTCTCCAGCCACCTCCAGTTAAGCCGAGCCCTGCGGCTCCAGCCACCGCCACCCCAGGCCACGTCCCCCTGACCCGGCCCTGCCCAGCCGCCCCCGTAAGGCCCCGCCACGCTGCCCGAGCCCCCGTTTACCGGACGGCCACGTCCCGCCGGGGCCGCGCTTCCGCCACCGAAGGGCCCTTCCGCTCCGCGCCGGAAGGGCCCGGGGCGGGCGGGGCCTGGCCCTCGGCCTGAGCTGGGCCTGGGCCCGGGCTAGGGGGGCGAGAGCAGCCCGCAGGGTTTAACCCGAAACGGCTGTTCCGCAGCCCCAAACAGGCAGTTTTTAAACCCTAAATCTGCTCTCCTCTGCCGCTTTTGGCCCGTGCCGGGTTCTGGCTGTGGTTTGGTGATTGCAGTGCCAATCCCTAACGTCGTGTGTCTCCCCCCCAGCTTCTGTCTGCAGGGCACTTGTGTCCTTTGAGAGACAACCAGCCAGTTAAATAAATCACCTTTTTTTTTTTTATAAGGGAGACCTTACCGAGTTAGTCGGCCCGCCCGGTGCCGCAGCAGGAGGGACACGCAGGCCGGGCTCCCACGGGGACAGCGGGCCGGCGCACACCAGTTCCCCCAGCTCCGGTTTCTCGTTAGGCAGATCGCCGTGCACTGCGGTTCAGGTGTAATTCTTGGCAAGGAATACTCACGCAAGCGGTGCGGAGAACAGAGGAGGTCGGTCGCACGGCGCACGGAAACCGCAGGCGCCAGGCATTCGCCTGGGATGCAGGGCGGGATGGACGCGGCCGACCCGTCGGGAGTTCAGGAGCTGTGAAGGTCTCCGTTCTCTTCCTCAGCCTCAGGGAACTCCTAAACCTAGGGCAGAGTCCAGGTTTAGATGGTGAAGTAGCCTAAAACAGAAACTGTGCCGTGCCCTCTGTCACGTGGCTCATTAGCAATGGGGCTGTAACGAGGTTCCAGCCCCGGACCCCCCAGTCCAGGCCCTCGCAGACTCCGGACAGTCGGTGTTTCGGCGTCTCGCCCTCCAGCCGCGTGCCCTGGGGCGGGGTGCCCGTGACCCCGCAGGCAGGGAGAGGGGAGCGGGCTGCGCACCCCAGGGCTTTCCCTGGGCTGCTCCCTGCTCCTCTCCAGCACCGTCCCAGCCGACGTTTCCTTACCCGCGCGCTGACATCTCCTCCCTAGCAGGAGGGCAGCGCGGGCAGGCTGCGCGGCTTTCACATTTGGTAGGGTACCATTGATTTGCACATGCCTTCTGAATTACTCATTTTAAAATGAATTATTTATTATTTTTGTTTCGCGAACATCGCTACCCGAGTCAGGCCCTCGGGCTGGAGCCCCAGCACCAAGACGCTGTGCAGAACGACCGACCAGAGTGGAACTCCAGCGATGACGTCAGATCCAAGGTTTGATCCGATCGTTTAGCAGAGGACAACATTTGGCAACTGAAACATGATTCCCCTGTTACCTTTCCAATTGTGTATTATATATTTGATTTCCTGAAGCGTCATGAACTGTTGGAGCCTCTGCCCCAAACACGGGTGATATTAGCTGGGTAGGTACTGTAATTATGTAATCATATGTATATGCATACAAATTAACCTGGCAAATGAATAGAAATTAAACAAGTCTACCAAAAAGTGCATCCCTTCACCTGTATGCGACATGCCAGAGAGCTTTAACGCTTCACAACAGTAAAATCAAATCTGAAATCACAACTGTCTGGTCCCAGCTGCTGGCCCCTCTTGCACAGAAAAGGCAAAGCATTAAAAACAGCTCACCAGCTGCTGAGCTCTGCTGAAAAATCCCGCTTTCGAGGTTGGATCCAGAGCCATCTGAAGTTCCTGGACAAGCGGGCTTTCCATCAGATCCGAAGTGAAGAACTCCAGGCAAAATTTTTTGGAAAAGGAGCTCTTATTAACAGGATCCTTCTGCGGTTCGATTTATGGACGGGAGGAAGCTGTTCAGTGCTGGATTATCAGACGTCACAAATGAAAGGCTGGGAAGAGCGCCCTGCTTCCAGTAGCAGTCCGGGTTTTGACAGCTGCACACCAGTAACCTCCTCGACGCTCTTTGTGTGGGAAGGACACTCCTGACGCAGCTAGCGATAAGGCACAAAAGCAGCCTTTTAATTTCAAGCAGCGCAAAAAGCATGGAGAGGAGAACAAACTCCAGAGCGAGCCCAGGAACTGGAGGTCGGTCCGTTTGCCTTGTCAGTCTGTCCCAAACGCTGCACTCTGCTCCCTGAACAGCACCGAGGTTTCCGCGCTTCCTGCATTTTCTCAAATTCCGCCTCCAAGTCCCAAATGACAGCCCGGTGAGGGCGCAGGAAACCCTGAAGGACTGTCACTTCTAAACACATTGAAAAAATAGAAATGCAATGAAAGAGTTATGAAATGATCGGAGGAAAATGTCAGCGGAATCTCAAAAGCGGCACAACTGCTGTACTAAGTTGCAAAGTTGTGGAAATTGGCTGTTATATTTTCTAAGCAGCTGAAATACAATTACAGTAATAATGATGAATCCGCATAGCCCTGGGCTTTGCCATTTTTCAACCCACCTCTATTTGTTCCTTTTTTTACACTTGTCTTAATGATACATACATTAGTTTATCAAGGACTAAAGGAAGTTGTAAGCCTTGCACAGCATGTTCTTCACAGGCACAGAGACAGAGGTGTTATCATTAAGCTATTGACCGGATGAATCCCACAATAATTTATTAAATATCTTTTCAATTTTCCATCGTTTTCCAATTAACACCCTCTGAGTATATTCTTAGCATAAAGTCTCATCAGTGGGTATTTCTCACCCAGAGACACCAGGGATGGCCCAAGATACTTCCTCGCTCACGCTCCGCAGGGGCAGAACACCGGTTCCCTCTTTCTCCGAGAGGCTGCCGGGACAGCCTTCACCAGCCTTCACCTGGAGAGTGGGAACTCCCTCCTCTGACGCCCGCGCACCACAACGGGCACAGTCCTGAGTGGGTTACCGGCATAATTCTACAGTATAAAGAATTGTCACTTGAGAGAATCAGTTACAATAATATCATTTTCTGAAGCAGCTCCTCTGATCACGGCTGCTTAGCCTCTCGCTGCCTTGCATTTCAGAATGATAACTAACTTCAGGAGGAAGGACCTTAAGTGTGCTTATTAAGAAAAATCATTATATGCTTTGTTATTACTATTAATAAAAGAATAAAAAATATATATGCTTTATTATTAAAAGCATTTTTCAGGTGGCATTGTTGTAGCAACATAGCACACGACAGCTTAAAGCCATGTCAGTTAACTCTTCCAAAGAAAAGACATGTTCAGAATAGAATACTTGGAACATTTCACTTATTTTTAGCTCGCTAGGGAAACAATATGGATTATTACTCTTTCAAGTATAAAGAAATAATATAAGTGGACATAAAACAAGACTTCCAAATCCTCTGCCTGCACTGAACTGCAGATCTTCACTATTGCTGTCTTCAGCTTTTACTTCCAGGTACAGAAATGCCTTGAGCAAACAAGGTCTCATCCATCGTCCGCAGAGCGATGCTCCGTGCTCACGAACCCCAGCAGAACCAGTACGTTCAACACAAATCCCGTTAACGAAGCGCTGCCCTGCCTTTCAAATTATTAATCTGCTTTTCAAGGGAATGAGTCAGAGCATGCATTTTTCGAGCCCCGCGGGGACGGCGGACAGAGTGGGCGCCTCTCACCTGGCGTGTTTTAATCAGAGGTGGCCTGTCCCTGATGTCCTTACCGCCCGCCATTTGGAGGAAAGGAACAATGGAATAACCGCTCGTTTGGTGGGAGCAGGAAGAACGGAAGCGCCTACACAAAGAGGAACACGGGATAAAGACAGTGGTCAGAGACAGGTCTGAGTGCAGCACTCTGTTCAGGCATTTGTTACAAAAAAAAGGAACGGGAGGAAAACTAGGAAAACGTCACGGTAAGGGGAAAGATGGAAAAAAGACACAAAATTGGGGAGAAGGATGAAGAGAGCTGCTTTTGGGTCGAAAACTGGCCAAAGAAGGCACTTTGGAGCCCTGAGAAAGGAAACTACTCTGCGTTTCACGATCTGACTGTTCTTACAGAGTCAGAACTCGGTGTGGTGCTTGTTTCTCTTAAGACATGTCTGACCTTACCATCAGTTTCTCATCCTCACAGAAACAGCCCACGGAGTCTGAGTTTGGCTGTTCGGCTCACGCGAGTGAAGGGTGACGGGACGGTAAGGGGGGCGGGGAGGTACCCGCCACACGTCGGGGTTTGCCATTTCTCCCTGTGCCAGGTGCAGATCGCTCAAGGATCGCATCTCACGTACAGGATGGGCACAAGAGCCGGCTTCTGTGGGAAGGTGATCTGAGGGATCAGGCTGGGATGATTCCAAACGGGATGCTCTCAGCCTCCGCCACGACCACGTGCAGATTTATACTGCACCTTTACTGCACGCAGCCAATAATTCAAATGGCGTTTGGGTTGTGACTGCAGCCCAAAGAATATCATTCCACATCAGGTACCCCGTTTCTTCTCACAAGAAGCCAACTAGAAACTCTGTGTCTGTGTCTCAACCAGCACGAGAGGTTTGGAAAGGACCCATTGGGTCTTCAGGGTCATTCTCAGCTGTTGGTGGCAACGGCATCAGGCTAAGGCAGGAAAGGATGACCCAGCGCCTCAGGACTTGAGCTGCTGGAAGCTCTGGCGTTCTCATGTTTCAGCCCAGACTTTTCATGGCCATCGGATACTTGTTTGCTCTTACACTCACATCACCCTTGCTCTTAAGGGAGATGTGTTTACTTCTGTGTTTACTCCCTGAAGTTTCATAGAGGACAACTGTATCGCTTCTCAGCATTCCGTTTTTTGGCTAAGCAAATTATTTTGAGATCCTTATATAAGAAAAACTCAGGACTACCCTGTAATTACTCTCCAGTTACATTTTAAGATTTTGTCCTTTCATTAAAAGTGACCAGAAATGCATAATTCCAGAGGAGGCTGCAGCAGAGCTTTGTACAACGGTATTAACATTTTCCCATTCTCCTGGAAACACCTCAGTTGACATGTGCAGTCATCTTGAGATCAACAAATACACCTAGATTTTTCTCTTCTGTCACTTCCACCTGATGAGGTCCCAGCTTGCAGCACAGATTCTTGCTGGGAATTCTGAAGTGCACGACCCTGTACTTGCTCCTGTTACATTTCATCCCATTCCCAGTGTGCCAGCACTCAATGGTATCCAGCTCCTCCAGCAACACAGATACTCCCTCCGTGGTGTGATGTCTCCCATCAGCAAATGCCATCGCCTCACCTCCTACCTTTTGTTCCAAGGCTTGACTGAAAAATATCGTGCAAGATGGAACAAACGTTAAGCCGTGCCTCAGGCCGGTGGTGCCTGCGGTCCAGCCCTCTCTTTCTGAGAGGGGCAGCCTTTAGGGAGGGTGCTGGAGCCCAGCCACTTTCTGCTCTCTCTTCCCTCTGCATCCCCAGGGGCTGTATGTTTGAGGCGACCTCCCTGACTTTTCCATACAGCTATTTTTTATGGACCTCTTCTCCATTAATTTATTGAATACATTCCTGAGCCCACTGATAGTCTCCAAGTCAGTCCTTCAGGAGCTCAGCTCCACCCTCACGGTCTATCTTTCCACCCAAACTACTGTCATCTGTCTGCAGCTTCTTACCTACCAAATAGCTCCCCAGATAATCTATACATTTGCCATGTGGCACTGTATTTAATATCCTATTAAGCCCATTTAGACTAAATCTATTCTATATCCATTGTCTAGAAAACATTTATCAAAGGTATAACCTTAGTTAAATACAATCTATCTTTAGTAAAGCCATGTTACGTTTTACTTTATTTTCCACTTACTTCTCTGCCCCTGACCATTTTTTCCTTTACATTTTTTTTTCTAGGCTTTTAATAAACTTGAAGGCAGACTAACAGGGGTCTAAGTGACTGGATTGCTTTTCTTCCTCCCGCGTAAAACCAGACAGCGCTTCGGTAGTTCCTCAGTAATTCACTACCACCCTCAACCTCACAAATTAAAAACTTTGTACTGGTTAAGCAAGGATACGTTCCAGGTCCATCAGGACTGTGGGCCTGGGAATGCCTCATTCCCTGAGCTGTGTGTCAGGTTCTTACAGGCCTTGCTCTCCCTTTGGGTACAGTAAATTCCATTTCCAGAAAATAATTTGCATTAGCTATCATCCTTTGCCCCTATCATCATAGAAAATAGAAGCAAAAGTCACTTAACATGGCACCAGACCTAACACAAGAAATGGAGAAACTCACAACGCAAGACGTGGAAAGTCTCCGTGCAGGCTGTTGGACCGTGTCAGTAAAGATAATGCCAAAGACGACAACTTGTGTCACTGAAATAAGCAGCTGGAAGTGCACAGCTTTTCCTGACACAGTGATGGCACTCCAGCTAGCTCCCCCTCTTTAAAAAACAGAAGGAGCAACCAGCAGGTCCTGCTGTACAAAAGCCCCAGGTCTCCAGGACTCAGCTTCCTGAAGTAGGTCACATTTGATCTCCGTCCAGGCATACTGCAAAAGACAACCGTTTAGCAGGGAGCTTTCAAAATTCATATTGGGCTTCCAAATGCTGTCAACACACATCTTTTTCGGATACAGCTACACCGGCTGAGCATTTTTTCCTTGCTTTTGGGTATACACAGGCCAGGAATCCTGTTTTTCCCTTCAGTTACCTGTATTTCTTCCAAAATTCCTCTGAAGGTACATATTGACATTCAGATCACAGTTGCATTCAGATGATGGCTTGTTGCTGGAAAAAAAAATCCCTTTAGAGGGGCTGATTAACTTCCTTTCAAATGTTTACTGTCCCTGACCAAGGGAGAGAAACTAGGAAACAACTCACTGCGCAGCTTACGTCTAAGTTTAAAGACATGAGATCCTGTATTTTGTATTGTTCTCGCTGAACTACTTCTAGCTTAAACATGACTTAATGACAGACTGAAGTCCATCTGTTACAATGACTAGCCTTGGACTCAAAGGGAGACTCCTGTGGATAATTTAGGAGTGCATTTTATAGCTACTTGCAAGCAAGCATTTCATTTCAGATCAAGGCAAACATGAGGAGCAAGTGGAAATATCTCTGAAAAGTACAACCTGACCTACATACGGTATTGTAAATTAAAGATATGTATAAAAAAAAAGCATTAACGATCCATCACACTCACAACAAAACCCAGATACAAATCTTGCTGCTGAAAAGGAGCTCTGTTGCGCAAGGCTTAGTTAAAGCTTCATTTCGGAAACTGCAGCGCTTCTGCCAGCTGTACCCTGCTCCCTCTGACACTGCTGCCATTTGCCTCTCGAGCTTTCTCATGCCCTTCTGTTGCTTAACGCTCATATCCCTTTTGCTTTATCGCTCGTCTCTCCCTTTCCATGTGTTTTTTGGCTCTCGCGCCTCGCCTTGGCTCCCCGCTCTCCATTACCTCATGCTCTAGGAGCTGCAGCCTGCTCGGGGTGGCTTGGACAGCGCGTCTACCGATGGCACGGGGCCACACATGTCCTTACAGCTGAGCTGCATGTCACAAAAGCCGAGGAAGAGAGCATCGGCCAGCAGGCCTGTTGCGCGCAAGAGCGGCTTTTACAGTCGGAGAAGGCGTTTCTCCAAGGGATCTGGAGGATTGCTGAGGAGGATCCCAGGACGGCAGGCCCGCCAGAGCTCCTTGGCTCCCCTCAGCACCCAACTCCGGCCTAGGGCCGCAAAACCTCCTCCGGCCTCGCACCTCCCGCCTCGGCGGGGCGGCGGGCGGCCGAGGGCCGGGCCGAGGCCCGCCCGGGCCAGCTGCGGCCGGTTAAGCGGCCTCCCGGGGTGATAAAAGGAGGAAGGGGGGGGAGGCAGCTTCACCTCCTGAGGGGCTGGGGGAGGGCAGCTGCCGGGCGTCGGCATGGCCGCGGCTTTGAGCGGCCGCTTCCCGAGAGCAGAGACGGGGGAAGCAGAACGGCGCGACCGGTCGCGCCTCTCCCCGCCGAGCGGGCGGAGGGCGGGAAAGGCGCGCGCCCGGCCCCGCCCCGCCAAAGGCGGGGAGGGAGGAAGGAGGCGGCGGCGGGAGCGCGCCTGGCCCCGCCGTGCCCGCGTCCCGTGCG
>WHYT01014102.1:4331-18793 GCA_009806455.1 Tetrax tetrax
CCTGGGCGGCGGGCTGGGCCCCCCCCCCCCCACCCCGGGCGACCGGCCTTCACCGCCTGCCCGCGGCGCGGTAAGGGCAGAAGGCCGCGCTGGGAGCGGGGGCCGAGCCCGCCGCCGGTTCGGCTCCCGGCTGGAAGCGGGTAACGCGCAGCGCTGCGTGCCTTCTCCGGATGGAGCCGTTCCCCAGCGGGAGAGCCCGCTGACGGCGGCCGTGCTCTCCCCGGTCCCGTTCCTCAGGGAGAAAAAGGCCTGGAAAGCAAAGCAGCCCCCCGAGTAGGGTTTTCCCCGAGTCAGAAACCTGCTGAGCACTGTCAGAGAAGCCCAACAAGATGACCCAGGGATATCCCAGAATCCATTATAAAGAGAAGCGGTGACAGTTGGCTGGGTTTCTCTGCCGGGTCACCCCACCATCTTGGGCGGGTGGAACTGAATCTTTCCGTGGCCTGACTGTAGCCCAGCAGTAAGTGAGCAGCAAGGCTGTGGAACAGGAACACTGCTACTGGCTTCTGACCAACCACTCCGTAGTGAAAGGGCTCACCTGTTGTTTTGCAGTTGAAAATACTGATGACAACTCAAATATGTTTCCTATTCCTGTAACCTGTGGCAAAATCCTGCTTTAGATGAGTTGTTCCAAACATCACACTTACAGTTTCTTTCTTGTCTTTAAGTGAATTTATGTGGCTGGGTTCTAGGCAATATTGTACACATTACAGATAGTTGTGACATTGGAGTGTATGACACGTATGTGTCAAGATCTATCCATTCAATGCAATTGCCCAAAGGTATTTCTTCCTAAGATTTTAATAGCTTCTTTCAGAGAATTTGCACTCCAGCTGGGAATAAATGCAATTTGGTGATTGTTTTATTCATTGTAATGCAATACTTCAGCAAAGTACACTGGCCATTTGATCTAGCATGGTATTACAAATGCTAATACCACTTGATGAAGTGGAGAGGGAGTGGAAAAGGAGGAAAACCTGACAGCTGCTAAAGGTGGTTTGTTAGCCCACCTGTTTGTAGCTCTTCAGCAAGACGGTGTGGAGTGTAGGTTGGCATTTGCAAGTGGAAGTTCGGATAACTGAGGCACATCCTCCGTATATTGTAAATTGCTATATTTGTGCTGACTTTGGCACTCTGCAGATCTGCAGCAGCTGAATGTTTGGCTTCTTTATATGGTACTTTAAAAGGCCTTTTCAATGAGCAGCAAACATAACTATTTAATAGTATCTGCACTTTATTATTTTCTACTTAAGAGTATGTGAAGTGAGATCAGTGTCTACGTGTCTTTGAATTACCAAAAATATTGCAGATTATTTTTGCTGTGCTTATCAGGTTATTATGTCAAGCTGTCTTGAAAACAGTTTTGCTCTCTTATGTGGGGGAAAAAAAACCCTAGTATTAATTCTATAATCGGGGGACAAAGCAAGGCATTCAAAAATTATAAACCACCACGGACATCAACTTTAGAGGACGAGGAAGGAGAAATTAGGGCAACACTGGAAAATGACTGCTGGCATCAGCTGACTGTTCAAATGGGTGTTGAAGTCTTGTGTTGCAATAGTAACACAAGATCTCTGTTTCCTGTAAATGCAGCCTTCCATTTTCCAAATCAAGAACTATTTTGTACACATAGCACTAATATTAGGTTTGAGCCGTGAATGATTAGCACTACTTGCTTAATTTTTGTACAGCATTAGCTTAAATTTAGCTTTTATTTTGGGCTAAGTATATATTAACTGTGATATACCTCACTAGACTTACAAAGTCTGCAGACTTCAGTATGCTTCTGTTGCCTAAATTTTCTCCCCCAGTATGATTTTGTGCATATATTTCTCAGACACACATGGGGACTGGTATTATGCATTGCCATCCAAAGCCTCTATAGACCAGCAGATTACTAGATTATTTGCCTGGAGATACATTTAATGACACCACACTTCACCTCTTGTGTTTTGATAACATCATAATGTCTCTTTGAGTTCCTGAGCCCTGAAAATTCTTACCAGTGTTTTTCCCTTGTTCTGTTAAATTGCCTTTTTGTGAGCTAAGGCCATGTTCGTAATTACTCTTTTAAAAAGAGTTACAGGATAACTTAGTTGATATCTTTGGTTACTTTGGGGTTGACCATAAAATGTTGCATGCTGTTGCTGACCAAGTAATTGCCCTTCTTTCTCTCTCTCTCTCCTTTCTCTCTGAAATAGATTTCTTTCCTCCATACTTGTATCATTGGTTACAAAGAAAAGTGGGGGATTTTAGACTTGGAAATATTGAGATATTGTTGAATAATGGTATCCACATGATTTTTTTAGAATGGAACTATACCAAGGAAAACAGACGATGTAGTCAACTGGAATATCATGCTCGTTTGCTCTTATTCACTATCTTAAAACATGTGACTTCTCTAGCCTTCCAGCTGAACACAGAGAAATGAGGATCTACTCCAGCAGGAGGAAGCAGAATGAGTCTAAACTTTTCAACCTTTTCTTCATGTACACATTAAACCAGTAATCAACTCAAGGTCCAACATGCAGAACTGACTTAGACTGGATCATCTGGTTGTTGTTGTTGTACCTTCTTTTATGTTCTGTAAAGGATTTTTTGGTTTTTTGTTGCGTTCACTCCTTCCTCTCCTTTGAAAGTGGACAGCTAAGCTTATACTGAATTCTTGTGTTTGGCCATGTCTGATGGCAATAAGTCCTACAAAATTATAAATAATTTGTTTGATTACTTTATTTCATCTATGCATTTATTTCTCTTGTGTTTGTCAAATTCTCCCAAAGTTAAACATCCCCTCTTCTTAGAAAGATTGACCATTTGCTGCTAGCTTTTTAGACTTCCATAACAAGCTTTGCTTTATGATTTCAGTCTTTATTGAAATGATACTTACTCTGAAAACCAGTAAGGTGTATATGGACAAATCCCGCAAGTCAATGAAGATCAGTGTTAGCTGCTGATTTTATTTTCTTGGTTCATCAGCTTGTACTCCTCTGAGCTTGTGTAACAGTAAATTTCATTGTCACCGCTCGCTTTCTTCAGAAATAATTTGTCTGATGGTGATCTAATACGTGCATAGTCCCCGTTGAGAGTTTGTTTGTCATAGTTCACAGCGTTTTGGAGCATCTGTTGTGAGTACCCTAAAATGTTCAAATCAGAAGTAATCTAGAAGTACTAAGACTAATATGGGCAGCTGTCATCATGCTTATATTTTGATAGCACTGGTCTTTCTACATTAGCAGTCTGACATCTGTTTAATTCTGAGAAGAATAATTTTCAAGACTGTTGCTACTCCAGTGAGCCAAGACTCATCCTGCTAAACAGTTAAATGGAGTAAAACTTCTGCTGAAAATAGACCCATTGCAAATGTAAATACTTGAGAGAAGCGATGTTCCTAGAAGGTATCTCTGTAACGTGAAAGCCTTATCTTTGTTCTTCTTAACCAGTTGATGATCACTCATATTTTAAGTATGGCCAAGTTGAAATGTTGAATTTCAGCTGACCAGTCTGTCCAACTAACTCCTTCTGCCAGATGGCATCCCAAGTAAAATGCTGAAATCTGCTCTGTGAAGATGCAGTGTTCCCCTTGCTGTGTCCCACCTTTAGGATGCTATAAGCTATGGTTGCTTACTGGAGTGGTTTGTTGCGTTTAAGATATGTAAAATATATGTGATCTGAATTTCTGTACTGCTGGTCTGCATTCTGTGCCCTAAGCATGAAGAGCAGTCCTGTTGTGGTTGGGATGCTCGAGTGTGATGAGGGATAGAAAGGTTATAGAAAGCAAAAGCCTTTGGCTTTATAGAGAGAAAACTGCCTTTATTAAATAGTTTATTACAGTTGGAGAAAAGCTTTCAGGTATGCAGGTGTCCTTTAACAGCCTGAAGAATTACTTGCCTATTTTTAAATATTTTAATCTAGCAAAGAAACGACATCTTCTGAGAAGTTCAGTTAGTGGGAGAAACATTTGGTTATTCTCATTATTGCACTATATCATTATTTTGTTTCTCACTATGAAAGTAATACCTTAAAAAGGAACTCTTCAGAAAAAAAACCCTAAAATGTTATTTCTGGCTAAATGCAGAGAACATTGGTAAAGACTTCTAAAAAGGCAATCCTATCCTGTGCATTTCCTCTAGATCCTTGAAATCTTGCGGGTTTTGTTATTGTGAGATAAATTTGCATCATATTGTAGATAATCAGATAACCACCACAATACATAGCTTAAACAATGTTAAAATTTAATATGTTGGAGGGGCTCTGGCTATTCTAAAGAAGCTGTAAATACTTCAGGTAATTGAACATAAAATCTCCAAGTGTGGCTTAACTTGCTTTAAAGCATAAAGATGAAGTTTTCCATTACAGGAAAAGTTGACCTCGGCTGAATTTCCTTTTACAGGAATCCAATGCCAATATGTGTATTGTGATTCCAATCGGGTGTTTCGTTATACCAAAGTGCTGTAAAAAAGTACTTCTGTCTGGTAGGAGTATTATATCTTTCTCAAAGATTTTCATGCAAACTTACTTCTTCAAACTAGCTGTCAAATACCTCACATAATAAACTGAAGATTCCATAATATCCCAACTTTAAAGATAGCTCTGAAAGTAAGCGTAATGGTGAAATGCTTATTCCAAGCTTCTGCTCAGTATTTTAGCTATTACATTTAGGGACAGGGGGTTAGGTAGTGGTGAGGCTTGTAGAGGAGCTAGTGTGTCTTAATGAGCCTAAATTACTAATATGTTTCTGCATGTAAAACTGAGCCTGACTTACAAATCTAGCGGTAGTTGTTTTATGAAATTGCACACCTTTTGACTATTGAGTTAAGAATCTTTGACTATTCAGAAGTGACTCTACCGAACTATAGTAAAGTTTGCTGCTATAATTGCGTACAGCTTTGTGTTCATCTCATTTTGATGTTTGTCATCTTAAAGGTTAGAGCAAGAAAAAGTATTTCAAGTAACAATGTCTAATACACCTAAAAGTAGAGTAACTTTTACTTAATAAAAACAGGAATGGATTTTAGCTTTGCAGTAATGTTAGTGAGGTTAATGAAAATGTTACTTGTCTAGGGGAAGTGGCTGGGCATTGCACTAAGCAGATGACTGCAGAACTTTTCAGCCCTAGTAGCTAGATAACAGCATCAGGATAAAAGACCACCAAGGTGGGACACAGAAATTAATATTGTATTAGTATTCTGTTATGACTTGGATCTCAGTTGTGTTAGATCTTTCTTTTGTGTGAAAGTCTAGCAAGCCAAAGAAAACGGGCAGGACATGTAGGAGGCTGAAAGGTATGTCAGTTTTTTTTTTCAGTAGGGAACTTTTGAAGCCGCGTAGCAACTAAGAAATAAGGGGAGACGCAGCCATTTCCACCTCTAGAGCTCTAATAGAGAAGCCTTCTGGGCCGAGAGGAAAGAATTGGTGTAGAAAACCCTATCATGGAAAACTCTGTACTGTATAACCAGTCAGCTGATGAAGATTTTTTTTCACATGGAAAAAGTTGCTTTCTGTAGCAAGAGAAGTATTTTAATCGAGTAACTAGGATCTTAAGAGACTGTAGATATAACCTGACAAATGCATTTGAAGTCATAAGGCTGGTTATCTACTGAGCTGATCAAATCTTCAGTGGGTCAAAGCAGTTATGCAATGAATGCTGTGCTGGCCTTTGTCTGTTTATCGCTGCTGCTGGCTTCTTGGTTATGTTCAAGCATGACTTTTTTTTCTATTCCCATTCTGGAGTAACTGAAGAAATCTCCAAAGCTTCTGAATAAAAGCTTGGTGATGGTACTTCTTGCATGCACAGACTTCACGTCCCATCTTTTTGGTAGGAGAGAGTCTCTTATGCTCCATATATGTATTAAATATAATTGTAATTTATATATATTTTGCTTATGTGCAGTGATGTTTGCTTGAAATATCTGTCTTGTATGTATTGGCATACCCACAGGTAAGTCCCCATGTGTTTTGAGGAAGAAGGGAGTAGGAGCTTGTGATGTCTCGCTTTGTAGCCATTGTGAGCTGTGGTGCCAGTGGTGGCATATGTCTATTTCCTATCTCTTTTCTTGAATGCACCTAGATTTACCTGTACGTGTGCTGAGTAGCAAGCCTCATGTGAAAGGAAGAGGCTTTATAGTATCCAAGAAATAAGGTGTATGAAAGACGAGTTGTCTTGTATGGTTGCAGATGGATCCACAGTATCTAGCTGAGCATCCCTTAAGCAGATTCCTGACCTATCAAGAGTAGAGGTGGCCTCAAAGTGCTCTGTGGCAACTGGAATTGTGTGAATAATTAAACAGAAGAATGTCCATATTGTTGAGTTTGAGAAACAATGATACTTCTAGCTTGGAGCTTATGGCCAGAAGGTTGGTATGGTTAGCTTCTTGATGTCTGTGTGAAGAGAAGACTAAGCCACATCATTGTGTTGAGCACAGGAGGTGACTCCTGGCTTGTTTCCTTACAGTGCAGATGATAAGAGTTGGAAGGTACTTGATGTAGCAGAGGGCTGTGCTGCTGTACCTCAACAGACTGGAAAAATAGGCTGACAGAAGTCTCATGAGATTTGACAAAGAGGAGTGCGAAGTCCTGCACCTGTGGAGGAATAGCCACATGCTCTCCTACAGCCTGGGGACTGGCTGGCTGTAAAGTGGCTTTGCTGAAAAGAACTAGAGGTCCTGGTGGATACCAAGTTGAACTTGAGCTGGTAATGTGTCCTCATGGCAAAGGCAGCCAGCACTATCCTGGGCTGCGTTAGGAAGAACGCTGCCAGCATATTCAGGGAGGTGGTTTTTCCCCTTGATTAAGCTCTGGGGAAAACACATCTGGAGTGCTGTGTTTGATTCTGAGTTCTCCAGTAGAAGAAAGAGATGACTTAATGGAGTGAGTCCAGAAAACGGCTACAAAGACCAGTAAGGGTTTGGAGATATGAAGAGAGGATGAGGGAGCGGGGATTATGTAGCCTCAGTAAGAGAAGACTCAGAGAATCTTAATGTAAATTATAGAAATACCTGATGGAAGGGAAAAAGAGTATGGAGTCAGACTCTTCTCAGTGATATCTACTGAAATAAAAAAGAAACAATGGGCTCAAACCAAAATATAGGGAATTTCCTTTAAACGTAAGAAAACATTTTTTTCCTGTAAGCGTGACTGAACACTGGAACAGATTGCCTGGAGTTGTGTGGTTTCTGTCCTTGGAACTAGTCAAAACCTGACTGGACACAGCCCTGAGCAGCCTGCTGTAGCTTGCTTTGAGCAGAACACATTAGTCTGTTTCAGATACAGTAAAATCTGTGACCTTAGTTCAAAGTTATTCCAGCAAAATGAATCCTAGCACTGGTGACTTATTAATGTAATGCTGCTGCTTCTGAATTGCTGGTCTTGTGCTATTTACTACAGTTTTGTTTAGTGTATTTAACCTTTTGTGCCAGTTTGATGAGTTGCTAAACTTGCAGAGATAGTCTTGAGAAGTTGTGAAGACTGCAGGGAACTCTTCAACTCATGTGGCTTCTTGAGGGAGAGACCGCATAGCTGTTTGTCTCCTGTATGACATACAGGACAATATCTGTGTCTGTCAATCTTCAACAACCGATTTTAGCAGCTGTCACTCAAGGTAGCACATCAATCTACTTCACTAAGGTGTTGGACGTTGAGCAATTGCATCAATGCCTCTGCTAAGTAGGGGAAGGGGCTCTTAACATTAGCAGCAGTAAGTGCCGCAAGACTCACTGTTTTGGGAAGAATCAATACCTGTTCTACGTACTCAAGCAATTAGTATTGCAGTGTCTTCAGCTCCTCTGTGCAGTCCGTTGTTAAACGGTTGTTCTGCTAAGCTCTTCCAGAACAGAGCGTGCGCTGGCGTGGATATATTACATGGGAGGACTGGCAGGTAAACAGATCCCAGCAGAAAGCCTGCATCTCTCTCTCAAGGATTTTTGTTATAGTATATACCGCTTGGGATGCTGGGATTATTGGCTTTGTAGGAGGTCCTTAATGTGGACGCTGCTTCTAATTTCTTATGCTTGGTCCTGTGCAGTAAGGGTGGCACAGATGGGAGTTCAGCTGGGCTCTGGGTATCTTGATTTGCTATTGCGGCATTCCTCGGTGCTGGTGGGAGAGAGAGACTGATGACTCATCAAGTCAGGTGGTTATGCCTCTGCTGTGTGTCAGAAATTTCTTTCCCCTCTGCAGCAGGCTTTCTCATCCCTCTGTGTAGGGGCACTAGAAGGACAATTATTTTGTAAGTGGAAGTGCTTAACTGCTGAATTCTGGCTTTGCTTCCGTTGGGCCTGTGGATTTTTGTTCCTCCCCGATTTTGCAAAATAAGGTAAGAATTTGTGTTTATATGATAAAATAGTCATGGATTTTTCTTCGTTGCTGTAAGAAGGATCCTTCTAAAAATCTTACTGAGTCTAAATTTTGAAGAGATGTTTGTCTTAAGGCAGTTTGTTGTGTAAATTCTGGGTCTGATCAAATGTTTGAAGCAAAAACAAGGAACTGCAATAGAAAACAGGTTTCTCCAGCATTGAGAGCAGAAGAGTTCCATTTTTGAGGTTACTCTATAGCCAAATTGCTGTGCTGGGAAGAAATCAAGATACAAAACTTGGGTCACTGCCCCTTGCTTGTTTAATTACGACTTTAAAATTACTTGAATAATTCACCTTTCAATCAGAGGTGGTCTGCAGTAAGTAATATTTTAATTTCTGGCACTGTTAGGCATAATATGAACGTTTTAGAGCTTAAAAGCATGTTTAAATTCAGTTGTTGAGCTGTTTAAGACAAAAATTCCTGTTTATAAGTTGTAAAGGATACAAGATGCATCTTTGCTCATAAGAGAATTCAAATGAAGCTAATACCCTGTGTAGATGTGCTAGTGTACTTTTGTAGGAATGGAATGCATATCATGCCTCATATCCTGTGTTGGCAAGAGGCCTCTGAAAGGCTATAGGAGCTCATTTTTATAGATTTCTAACATGGCTCATTTTATAGATTTCTAACATGGCTACCATGGCTTCTTGGGTAAGTGCTGTCTGCACACACATGATGTTATGTTTAGCAAATACAGATGAGCATTAGGGAATTTTGTTTCATCTGAGTACTAACAGTGAGACATATAACATGTAAATAGGTAAGGCAACATTTAAGCCCTCAATGACTTTTCCATCTAAAATGAAAATCTGTAATGCTAATACACAAGCAGAAGAAAACTACGCAGAGACAAATAATAGCTTTTTTTTTTTTTCTTAATTTGTATTCAATGTTAAAAGCTGTGTAGCCCCTTAAAAAGGAGGTCAGCTTGGCTGAGTGTGCACTGGCTTTTTAGACTGTGTGTACTTTGTTTGGAGGTTTATATAGAAGATGAAACAAAGGTGAGGAAGAATTCACTGCATCTTTTACACTTAGAATAGTTAATAGGTTTGGTTTTGAAAACAGTTGATGCAGATCCTAAAGATCAGGACAAAGAGAGGGTTTTTTAGTTTGTTGCTAGGTAGATCCAGTGGAGGAACCTCATTCTCTTTTAGTTGGCTTGGCCAGAAATTCAGGAAGATAGAGGGAGCAGAGCAGCCACAGGAGCAAGAGCAGTAGGTGCTGGGTGTCTGGATGTTGCTGTTTTAACTGCAGAATGACTGTTCTGAGGTTCTTCTGTGTCCCTAAGAGATAAATGGGTGCTTCAAGTGGCAGTCAGCTGACCTGCAGGTTTTGAATGTGAAGAAAATTTAAATTGAAACTAGGCAGCGTTCTGCCTGCTCTTCCTTACCTTTGTAAAGTGACTGTTTTATATGAAACCCTGTACTGTCTAATTGCTGAACAGCATCACTAATTCAGTTATGAGACTTTGATATAGCTCTCTTTTTTGTGCTTCTGTAGAAGACTTTGGTAGTAGGACTCCAGGGATTGTTCTGTATGGTATGTTGAAGTAAATATTTTGGGTGGATTTATAAGACCAGCAGCTTTTTTTTTTTTCCCTCAGTATGAACAGTAATTGTGCTTGAGTTTTGCAGTGTTTTAATTGTTAAAAGCAAAAAAAAAAATATGAGGTAGTTATGTTAGTCTAATCAGAACCAACTCTTAGCAGCTGCTCAGGAACTGCGGATTGCTTTGCAAGGACATCCCCTCTGCCATTTTACAGAAGAGATTTTTGAGAAATAAGCAGTGAAATTAAAATTGTGTACTGGGCCTGAACAGCTTAAAGGATAAACTAGCATTATGGAGAACAGAGGGATCTTGCAGATATCTGACTTAGCCTTTGAGCTTGAGAGCAGTTAGTTCCACTTCAGGCTGGTGGTGACTGAGTCATGATCAACTGTTGGAGTGGTTGTTGTGAAATGAATTGATGGTAGCCATGTTACACAGTGAGACGTGGAGCCTGGAAGAAGGTATTCCTTCAGGATGAATAGGAGTTTGGCATGATTGGAGATGCTTTTCTTGCAGAGCAGTTCCACCAATTTAAAGCATTTAGATTGGTAAAGAGGCTGAGGGGCAGAGGATTTGTAGTATAGTATTAAAAAGCTGGAAAACGCTCCTAAGATTTTAAGAATAGCAAATGTCAGCTACCTGCTGCTCCTGAAGAACAAGCAGAAAAGCATCCTTTGATGATGGTGGAAGGGGTGGCAATGTAGTTGTCTTCCTCGTTGTACACGGGGCAAGTTTTCAGGCCTAAGTATGCTTCTATTTCCTGCCTTGCAGAAGACGCTGGGTTAGGTTAAACTTCTTGCAGCAGCTGTGGATGCCAATAGATGCCTCACACGGTTCGTATCACTGAACCATGGACTTCTGCTGTTGCAAAAAGGCCCTGTTGGTACACTGAGAACATTGTATGCTGGGATTGCTGTACCACACCTTCCACCAGTCCTGTATGATAAGTGTGTCAATACAGTAGAAATGAGTAGAGTTGCCTTACAGTTCTCTAATGCTGGTCAGTTTCCAAGGTAACGCAAAGCATGGTAAGAGCTGACAAAGTAAAACCATTAAATACTCTTATCGGCACCAGACATAGGACAGCCCAACTGTTGATTACAGGACAAACATGGATCAAGGAGGTCTGTTTCTAAAACAGCTTTTCCTGTGCCAGTTGTTTAGATTCTCTAAACAGTTACTAGCAAGAGATGTCAGTGTTTAACTGTTGCATGTTGGGGTTTTTGGCCTTTATTCAGCACAATTCTTCTGTAATGCTCCATGGGTTTCATTGAGAGCAAGACTGCGTAATACCTAGCTGTGAGGCATATAGAGAGAAGTTGCATGTTTGCTTGCTGGTGCTTGTGAAAATGTGTTTCTTCCTCTGAACACTCTTATTCAACGGCTTGAGATAGCAAAGATAGAATTTTCGCAATTAATATTTAACTATTGCCTTTTAGAGACTGGGGGCAGTAGAAGAGCCACAGAACATTCCCTTGCTCACTCGAGATCATGTTTTGAGGGAGGCTAGATGAGATCTGGAAGACAGAAGAGATTCTTCATTGTTTAAATATCCTGCTGCTGGGCTTAAAAATAGTCAAATGGTCTTACAGCATTTTTGGAGTGTAACTGCTTCGCTCAGCGGTGTTTTGGGGAGTGTATTATGGAGTGATGTTCCACTCCTGTGTTTCTGCAACAGAGGATGTTATTTTTATTGCTTATTTAAATTGGTTACTTTATAACTTTTTATGGCTTTAAAATCAGTGTAGTTAAGGTACTTCAGGCTGTATGAGTTCAGAATTCTTTCTGCCTAGAAACAAGCAGAGAGGTGGAAGAAGACTAACTTATTACATGTGTGAGTTCTTCAGAGCTGACTCTTTTATCTTCTTCCTTCTGTGCAGTTGAACAGACAAAATGGACTTCTCCAAGCTACCCAAAATCCGTGATGAGGACAGAGAGGCTTTTGTCGGCTTTGTCCATGGAGTCTCGGGACCTGGTAGGTATTATTTTCTGAAGGAGATCTTAGGTTATGTTTCATCTAGTGTCTTGTTAATCTTGTTCACTTGGAAATGAATTTGGAAGTGGAGAAGTATAGTAGAGCGCCTGCATGAGGCTTTTTATCTTCCTTTTTTTCCAGGGAGGCTTTTAAAGAAGTATCAATGACTTAGTCTGATAAAATATTAAGAAATATACTAACAAGATGTTCCTGCTAATTAATCTTATTCAAAGATGTAATGAGCAGAAACAGGCTGAATAATAATAATAGAAACAAAAGGTGGTAAACTTTCTGGATGAGATAAAGGCACTCAGTCAGAAATCTTCAGGCCCAGTGTATTAAGCTTCTCTGAAAGGGTACGAGATGCATACTCCATTGTCACTGAAATGCAGTCTGACCCTGCTCTGTCCGGAATACTCAGTCCCCTGCTGGTGTCAAGCTGTTCTTTGTTGCTGCAGCATGGTCTGGAGGAACTCAGCAAGGAGCTGCAAGGGTGAGGGAAGGTGACAGAGTGTGGCAATAGTGCAACTGGGAGAAGGAGAACTCTTCCTCCTTCTTTATCAGCTTAAATAGTTTCTTCAAACTCTAATGGTAACAGCTTTTGAATATGTGCAGACTGACAGCTTTTCTGTTCCCTCCTGCATTCTTTTCAAGAGATGGAGGAAATGATAGAAATGTGAGAACAGAAGAATAGCATATATTTTTGTTAATACAGCTTATTTAATGAATGAGAAATTCGCTTGGTTTGTGTCTACCTAAATAAATTTGTTACTTAATTGCCAATTCCTTAACTACAGAAATGATACTTAAAAACAATTTTAAACTGATAGAGCTTTCTTTCCTGAGAACTGGAAAATGTATTTTTTTGTAAATACATGATTTTTATAATGTTAAAGATACGATAAATTTTGTCCGAAAGCAGCTAGCCATCATGTATGACCTGCTGAAATCTAACTCAAAAGAGTAGGTTTCAGGCCCAAAACATGCTATTTGAAACGTGCTGTTGAAAGTTAATTTAAATGACTTGAGATACACATCACTTTTGTACAAAATAAAATATAAAAAATATTGCTTCTTTAAAAGCTTTGTAGGCATCTTCTGTTCTAGATACAAGGGAATCTTTTTATCTTGTATTAGATACAAGGGTGCCTTTAGCAGGCACCTTGGCTTGATCTAGGCATGGAAATAGTTTGTTAGCATCCAGATGCTACCAAGGTGACCTGAAGTTTGAGTGGCTTGAAAATACAGGTCCCCTCCCACGGGTTTATGTAACTACCAGGTATCAGATGAGCTTTGCCATTTTATTATATGTTTTTAATTTAATCAGATGAGAATGCAGCCCATCTAGCTGAAATGGAGAAGTGCCTAGGTAACATGTCTGTCAAAGTTCACTGGGTGTCTAAAACCCTAAACATTCGCTGTCTGTCAAGATAGATAAGAGAAATGATGGTGTCAGTTGTCTGTGAACTACGGCATTCTGATCGTGTCCTCTTATTGAGCCTATAGGAACAGCGTGAAAAGTATAGGGAAACTTTCTTTTGGCTTTTAAACTAGAAATGTAAGGATTTGTAAAGGATTTGTGGTATCCAAGTATCCTAAGAATGTGCTTCTGATTTGGGTGAATACCAGGCTTATGCTGTGCAGTTCTTACTAACTTTTGATGAGTTTATTTCCTGAGCCACAGGAAAACTATTCATCTATGTGCCTGTCTTCTACAGTGGTCACAGCGTGCAACATGGCAGGTGCTGCTATGTACGAGCTGGTACGAGTAGGCCACAGTGAACTGGTGGGGGAGATTATCCGACTGGAAGGTGATTTGGCAACTGTCCAGGTGTATGAAGAAACATGTATCCTTTTCACTGATCCCTCTGGGCCCGCCAAACTGTGCAGTCCAGAACACAATGGTGACTAGGGTGCAGATGATGAACAAAGCTAACTGTGACCAGCACTTGGTACTTCTGATGCTGGCAGGCAAAAACATCTGTTCTGCACATCTTTTGTAAATTCTGATGTGTTTGAGGTAAATCTTATCTTGCTTGGCTGTGTACTGAGGAGAACTTTTTCATTTTCCCTGCTTCTTGCAGGGGGGTTGGACTAGACGACCTTTGAAGGTCCCTTCCAACTCTAACCATTCTATGATTCTATGATTCTATGATTTTTGTGTGGAAATAAAATAAGTATCTTAGAATTTAAGTTCATTTTTATTTAAATACTACAGCTCCTTCTTAAGGAAGTTGTTTAACAAATGTCAACTATAAATGGCAAAACTACTGAGCAGTATTTGTTGCATTTTTTTCTTTGCTTTTGAAAACTATGTTTGTATAACACTTAAATAGGAAATGTAAAGTGGGCAGGATGCTGCCTTCTGGGCAGAGCATTTTGCCAGATGTGATAGATTACATTTTTGCTTCTGCAGTGTGCTTACAGAATCTTGGTCCAGCTAGTATGCAGCTTGTATTCTAAAATCTAGTTAATTTAAAATGTATTTTCTATTGCACATATATGAGAGAATGTCAGAAAAGTCATAAAACTTAAAGCCAGACCTCCTCCTTTTTTTTTTTTTTTTTTTTTTTTTTTTTTTTTTTTT
>WHYT01014102.1:20712-37582 GCA_009806455.1 Tetrax tetrax
GTATGCTGATACAAGACAAGTAATACAGTAGGAAAAAAAAAACTTGCTACTGTACCTTTTTTTTTTTTTCTTCTTTCCCTTGCATTTTAGTTAACAATGGAAGTTGATGGCAAGGTAGAAAGCATCATGAAGAGAACAGCTCTGGTAGCAAATACCTCCAACATGCCTGTGGCTGCCAGAGAAGCCTCTATCTATACTGGTAAGATTTACAGGAGGCTCTAAAAGGCTCTGTGTGTAGAGCAAGCTGTCATGCTCTAGTATTTTTAGATCCTGAGATGGTCAGTACCCAGGAATCTGCTTAGTTTCAGAAGTCAACCCTTTTGGGCCTTGCCTGCACAAAGTCCTAGTATCTTAATTGAATTTGACTTGCATATAATTACAATTTCTGAATATTGAGTAAATTTTGCTTATAAGGTGAACTTACTGCACTAGCTCTTATGTAGTTCTTCTCCATGTGTTAATTACCTAAGCTTTTGCTTGTGAATAGGTCTTTGCTGACAAGTACAGACACTTAATGGGCAGGAATAGTACTCTCTGAGTTGGCAGGCCAGTCGTCTTTACTTTGCAGCCTCTTAGAGGTTTTGGTTTTAATTTTTTTATGAAAAGTTAACAGATAAATAGGATAAAATATCACATTTTCTTACTGTTGTATTCAGGTAGTTTGAAAGGGAAGGAGACGTTTTACAGTAAGAAGAGGCTTTGTTCATGCCTTCATTGAGACAAAGAGTAGCATCAGTGACATTGCTGTGTCTCCCCAAAGAAGCAGATGGGACTGTAAGATGAGCCAAAGTGGTTCATAAGCAAAAATGGGGGGAGAGAGAAGAAATAAACAAAAATGACAGCAAGGACATGATCTAGCAGAAAGAAAGAATAACTTTCAGTGTATATTTCTATCAAAATGTAAACTTAAATAATTTGGCTTATTTGCATCTTAGTGAGAGCATACAAGCATAGAATTCCTTTCTGAACTGTATCCTGCAGCACGCTGTTGTCCTTGTTCTAGGCATCACCCTGTCGGAGTATTTCCGGGACATGGGCTACCATGTCAGTATGATGGCAGACTCTACTTCCAGATGGGCTGAGGCCCTCAGAGAAATTTCAGGGCGACTGGCTGAAATGCCAGCTGGTGAGTAGTCTTTTTTCAGTCTAGTCTTGTAAATGCATCCTTTAAACTCTGAGCCTTTGACTCAATTTCTATGTATTGGTGTTTGCAGACAGTGGTTATCCAGCCTACCTTGGTGCCCGTCTAGCCTCTTTCTATGAGCGAGCTGGCAGAGTGAAGTGTCTGGGAAATCCTGAAAGGGAAGGCAGCGTCAGCATTGTTGGAGCGTGAGTTTTGCTTGGCTGCAATTCTTCCTCTGTGTTTCTCTATGTCAAAGTACCTGTTTTTCAGGCAAAAAGGTCTTGTTGCTCTGTGCAGCTGCAGAACTAAAAATATGTGAATGAGTAGGTGGATATTTAGGCTTTGTTCACCCACAACTGCTGCTAAATTGTGCATGGAGGCAGGAAGAATCAATGTGGACAAGTAGTTCTGAGGTGTTGAATCGCAGTCACTTGCAGCAGTCAGAGTGGCTCAAGGAAGAATGCTGTTAGAGCTGTCACTGAAAAGTGTGTCAAATCATTCTCAGAGCAAGAAAAAAGGGCAGTTAGACCAGCAGTGTGTCTGCTCCCAAGTAGACACATAAAGAATTGTGATTATCTTGCTTAAATAGGGTAGAATTACATGGAGCAGCATATCTCAAGCTGTAACGGGCTGTGAAAAGTATGTAGTCCACAGACATTCTTCTATGCTATGTTGATTTGTATATCATACTGTAGGCAAAGTGAATTTCCTACTCATACATTTCAGAAGAGCCTCTAGCATCTGCAAGAACACAGAGTCCATTTTTCACTCTGCTGAGTTCTGCTGTCTGCAACATAAGTACACAAATGCAGTGTGCTTTTGAGGTTGGAAGTTTGTTGGTTTTTTTTTTTTTTTTTTTTTTTTTTTTTTTTTTTTTTTTTTTTTTTTTTTTTTTTTTTTTTTTACTTTCTCATGTTCTTTTAAACTTAAGAGTTGGCTCTGTGTGTCTGTGGAGGCTAGGAAAAAGCCTGTGCTGGCTCTCAAAGCTTTGTGCTGTGGAGCTAGATGGTGAACTGGTGACTCTTGTCTGTGCCTAATAATTTGTCATTATTTTAATATCCAGTAGCTTTCCATGAGTACATGGAACAAGTTGAGTATACTTTACTCCTAGGTTTCTGATGAGGGGGCTCCGACAGGGCTCTCTGAAGTCAACTTGCATTTATTCTCTTGAGTCTTGCATGGGGTTTTAGATGTTTCTTTTATATTCTAGCATGGGCTTTTGCCAAACTGCTGGCCCATTGCAGAAAAGTCCGTTGTCCATCTTTGCAGCTTAAATAGTGTGTAGACTGGATAAATTGAATTGGAGAGGAGAGAAATAATGCTGGTCTTGGACGAACTCCCTTTAAAATTAGTCTGCTGTCAAAAAGGCTGTGCAAGACTCAAGGTCAAAACAGTTGTGCTCTCTAACAAATTCTGAGGTGAAAAATTATGTATTTTATATTGTTGTCTGACTTCAGCGAACAATCCTGTTTTCTAGGTTTGAAGATTTAAGAAATGCCTGATGCTCTGTCATCGTATAAAGTCTACATGCTTCTCAAACAGTGTTGTCATGTAGTAATAAAAATATTAGCTTAAAATCAGAAAGGTGGTTTAAGAGTATGATGATGTGAATGTGACACCTTCTGGCCTGTTTCTTTCCTTTTCTCTGAATGAACTTTTCCTCAGCAAATTTTTAGCTGGTGTCTCTGTAGGAGATCCTGTACTCCGCACTGGCAAACCTCTGTCAGTGGAACTAGGGCCTGGCATTATGGGAGCTATTTTTGATGGTATCCAGAGGCCTCTCTCGGACATCAGCACTCTGACCAAAAGTATCTATATCCCTAGAGGTGTCAATGTGTCAGCTTTGAGCCGAGATGTCAAATGGGACTTCACACCTTCCAAAAATCTGCGGGTAGGTTCTGACAAGCGTGTCTTTCCCTCTTGCTCCTCTCCTCAGAGCCTGGAGCCAGAGCAGAGTGCCAAGGCTGTGACTGCTGGGAGCAATGGTTAATGCTGTATTAAGTTTGTGGAAAGGATGCTAGGAGGGGAGGTAGTGATGGATGAGACTGGATGGGGATCACCAAAACTTACTCAGTGCGACTTACTGTGTGCTGCTGCTGTATATGAGAAACTTGCAAAGCTTTAATGTAGTTGCAAAACTGTAGTGAACTTAGTGGAATTGCACTAAGCATTAACAGGAGCAGGTGTTACCCAAGCAAAAATAATGGCTGCAGCACACATTTTGTGAATGGTGAAGATAGCCTCAGAGCTGGAAAATATCACTGCTTTAGCCTTGCCATGTTGTTTTTTCCAACCCTGCAGGTTAACGTGTGCTATCCTTTCTCTACTTAACACATTAAACTAAGAGGTATAAAAGAAACCAGGAAAATTCCTTGCATCACTCAGTAATTGCTACTGTCTGTGCCTCGAAAAGCCCCTGAACCCAGATAGTATTGTTAGCAATGTGCTGTAAGTGTAATGAGTTATGTAAATGGGCTACTGTGCTGTAACACGCGTTTATAAAGGGAGTAATCACAGTGCTAGACTGCATAGCTATAGCTATTTTATACAGTTCTCTGTCAAAGTTCTTTTTTAAAACTGGAGTTCTCACTTATGACTAATAGACCTGTTCTGATCGTAGGTTGGCAGCCACATCACTGGTGGAGATATTTATGGTGTGGTGAATGAAAACTCTCTTATCAAACATAAAATCATGCTGCCCCCACGGAACAGGGGTACAGTTACGTACATTGCTCCGCCGGGGAACTATGACACTTCAGTAAGTCTTCCAAACAGCAGTTGCTGGCATATTTCATGCCTCTTTTCATAAAGCTAATGTACTCTCTCTCCGATCTGCATGATGACAACTAGAAAGCGTTTCATGCAACAAGATGTCTTGAGTTAATGATTGCTTCTGCTGCCCTGCCTGCAGGAATTATGTGATTATCTTGTGCAGTTACTTTCTGTGTGTATGGCTTCCCAATGGCACTTCAACAGACCATGTTTGCTGAGGTCTGCGGGGATCTACAGTATCTTATGAATATGTAAAATTCAGTTGCTCTTCAAAAGTGTATTTTTAGTTGAAGCTTTATCTTGCACTTTTTTTCCTCGGTAGCGTTGTATAAATGGGAAAGAGCCTTCCTCAGGAGGGAATGATAACGTGTTGAGGTTCTGAGAAATCTGTGGTGGTATCAGACCTAGCTGTGCAGAGTAGTTGAGATGAGAATTTGCGTGCTGGTCCAGTGTGCAGCTGTTTGCTTACTTCATGTCTGGTGCTCTCTGTTAGGATGTTGTCTTAGAGCTCGAGTTCGAAGGTGTGAAGGAGAAGTTCACTATGGTCCAGGTCTGGCCTGTACGTCAAGTCCGTCCTGTTACTGAGAAGTTACCAGCCAATCATCCTTTATTAACTGGCCAACGAGTCCTGGATGCCCTCTTCCCGTAAGTACTACCTTTTATTTTCTAGTATGCAGAAAAATCTCTCTTGAGGGGAAGTGGAGGGAGAAGGCCTTACTTTTTTTTTTTTAAGGGCAAACAGACTTCAAACTTTCACTACATATCACAGCATAATCTCAAAAAATATTTAGCTGAATTCCTTATATTTTTGTATTTGGTAGGAGAACCTACTAAGAGGAAATATGATAAGTTTAGTAAGAGAGTTCTGGTATATTAATCTAGAAAATAATGGACAAGCATAAACTTAACATAACCATGCCAAATCTGCAGAAAAGCTAGAACTTTCAAGCTTGATATCTCCATTGGAACGCATAAGTAGGATCTTTTTCCGTGGTCTTGAGGATGTATAGTTCCCAATGATTTTGGGGTCACCACTTACGAAAACTGTTGCACTTAACTAACACAAAATGCTTATTTAAGCAGCTAACTTCCAAGACACTGAGTTCAGTAATTTTGGTCCTAAAATATTGTGCTGCTTATTCTTTTAATGCACAGCTAAGTACAGTTGTTTTTTTCTTGGCATTTGCATTCCATCGGTGCTCCCAGCTGTGAAAACTGCTATGTTTCAAGCCTGAAAGTCTAGCTGTTGTACCAGCATAACTCATGTACTTCAAGGGCAGTAGAAGAAAAGGATAATTTATTCCCTCAGTCTTTTGGTTTAGTGAAATACCTCTCTGCTTCTCACCCAGAACACTCAATGTGACTCTTGTTCCTCTGCTTTTAATTAGGGAGTTTTATCGCAAAACATATTCTAAGAGGGGAGAGAACTGGTTTTGAGTTCCTTGCAAATCAGAGTCCTTTTTCTTTACTCAGGTGTGTACAAGGGGGTACAACAGCGATTCCTGGGGCATTTGGTTGTGGGAAGACTGTCATCTCACAGTCTCTGTCAAAATACTCCAACAGTGATGTCATCATTTATGTAGGCTGCGGAGAACGAGGAAATGAAATGTCTGAAGTACTGAGAGATTTCCCTGAGGTTAGTATGGAGAATTCATGGAGAGTAAACCTTGGGAAGACTTGTTGTTGTGCTGGCATTGTAACTGAATAAAATATCATATTGGTAGAGTGACTTGAAATGTTCTTCTTCCCTCTGTGCTGTAAGTTCTGGCAGTAGTAGCAGAAATCCCTTTTGGCTAATTCAAGAATTATTTCAGTGGCCTCTCGATAAATATCGGGACTAGTTTTTGGGTATACCATCTAACTTGTTGAAAATTAATGTGAGGGTGTAATTTAACACAGTTACAAGCCGCTTAGCTTTCACTAGTCACATCTCTTAATTTTTCTAACTAACCATGCATATGAAATGCAGCATCTGTATTTACAGGGTGCAGATATTAGTTTGACATGTTGGGTTTTGGAATATCTTCTGAAGGAAGCAGGAAATGCCTGTTGGTTTTTTTGTTTGATTTTTTTTTTTTTTTTTTTTTTTTAAATCTCTGATAAGGCATATATTAAGGTGTGAAGTCCAAATGAAGTTGAAGTGGTTATTGTATAGGTGAATATCTGAAATAATTTCAAACTGCAATATTGTTTTCTGTAAAATAATCATTACACTCTGTTTCACAGTGTCCTATTGGCACACTTGCTGAATCTGTTCCAGCTGAGATAGACTTGATAATCCAAGCTGGAGTTACTATCTGGAGCTAAAGTGACTGAAATCATAGCTTGATACTGTCTGTCAGTCACTGACATAACTATATTTCATTATGTGAAATGTAATATATTGATATTATACCTGTGTGGGTATACATCAAGCACTTTTCTGTAGTGGAAGCTTGCAATGTTACTTACTTGAAATCATACCGATTTTTCTGGTTTCTGTGATCATTGAGCTGCGCAGTCATATGTTTGGCACTGGAATTTGAACTGTGAAAGCAATTCTGATAACTTTTCCTTCTCTCTTCCTGCTCAGTGTGTCTCCCCCAGGTGGTGACTTCTCTGATCCTGTCACATCTGCTACACTGGGCATTGTTCAGGTACGTCCCACAATGCTGCAGCTCTTCTGTCCACTTTGTTAGACTCAAAATGATTGTGCTTCAGTGCATTTGTGCCAGTGGCTGGGATGTGAGAGCTTTGATTTGGCACCAGCAGCTTTGTAGGGTGCTTTGGAAAATGCTCTGATGGTGTAAAAGGCAACCTTACGAGATGATCTCTGAACTGACGTGTTTGAGATCCCTCGGGAAGAGGGAGATAAGGTAGCAATTCCTTCCAACTGACAGCTCAGAAATAACCACATGCTTCCTGATTGCTGCCCTTCGAGCTGCACTTCAAATGTGGCTGCTGTCATGAGATGGAAAGTGAACCACTCTTAATAGGTGCATTGAAACCACAAAAAAAGTCCTCAGAGCAGCTGACTGGGAGAAGAATGTCTTACAACTGATTGCAGCTCTGGTTTGGGAAAACGAATTACATCTAATAGGTCTCCACTTAGACTCCAGTATTGACATTGTCTTTGTTACAGCTGACTTCCACCTCTTGAGGAGTCTCCAGCTGAGTAAGTCTGAACTCAGCTTAAGAGACACATCTTTTTTTGAGAAGTGTATTTGATTGAAAGTCATTGCTATAGTTAAATTAACATGAAGGGTGCTTTCTTCTTCTCTCTCAGGCTTTCATTTGTGATAGCCTTTGCCATGTTGCCTTTGCTCAAAGTTGCTTTCTGTATTAGGTGTTTTTTTAAATTGCCTTCAATTATTTTGGTTTGTTTTTCATTTGGAATGCTAGTTGATCTTTCTGGCTTCTGACAGGTTTTCTGGGGCCTGGATAAGAAGCTGGCACAACGCAAGCATTTCCCCTCTGTCAACTGGCTGATCAGTTACAGCAAATACACGCGTGCACTGGACGAGTACTATGATAAGCATTTTACAGAGTTTGTCCCTCTCAGGACAAAGGCCAAAGAGATCCTACAAGAGGAAGAGGACCTCGCAGAGATTGTGCAGCTTGTAGGGAAGGTGAGTAACCAGCTGTGAGGAAATATGATGTCAATGAGCCATCCTCTGTTTCCTTACTGCTAGTGTGGGCTTTTGACCAGGTTTTAGACCAGACTTGATGGATACTGCATTGTGCAAAAATGGTACATGGTCGTTGGGAGATGTCAGACTCTCCTGCCCCAACTGTACTTTATTTCAACATTCTTACATGTTGTTTGACTGCTAATGACAAAGACTTTTTTACATTTGATAAACCTTGGCTTGATGCTACTTTTCTCATTAGATTGCACAGCATCTAATGCTGGAGTTAAACTCCACTTACTTCAGTGTTCTAGTCCTGCTGAAATGCCTTTTGCTGCAACTTACAATAGTGCTCCATTGGAAATAATCTTTGTAAGAGAAATTATGCAAACTGATATTTATTGTTGAAGTCATCTGAGAGGTTACAATTTATTAGAAACCATGTTGCCACAGAACAGAGGTGTTGACATTTACAGGCTGGCCTGTGGAAAGAGAAGTCATGTCTACTTTTTCTAAAAACTAGTGATTACCTAGTTTCTCTGTGGAAACCGGTGACATGACATACGGCTCCATTTTACAGGCATTCTTTAATGTCCTTTGTTCACTGCACTGTTTTGGAGAGAAAGCTGAACTTCACAGGAAAATTTCCCTTGAGAGCTCTCAAAAGGAGACCCAGTGAAAATGCTGTGTTTCAGCTTAGCACTGTTATTATGATAATTGGCAGGTACCTGGCACATACATGACAGCAATTTAATCCCATAATGTTTGTATGAGCTGTGCTGATTTACAAGGTGGTAGTTACCACCCTCATATGTGGTAACATACATTGACTACAGTTACTTGGAGGAAGTTTGCTCCTGGTGCGCTCTATTCACTATGTTTTAGCCCAACGAAGATGAGGCCTTTCACCAGATCTTACCTAGCACAGCTCTCTTCTCTAGATGTGCCTTTTAAGAAAAGGAAGTGTGATCTTAGGGTCTTCTGCAGTTTTCTATTTACAAAACTATGTTCTAAAATACTAGTTTACAGAGCAGGGTAGAGTCAATTTTTTGGTGTGGAAGGGATATTGATAAGCCAGTGCTTGTAACTAGGCATTGTTTCCATGACAGAAGTTCTGGAGCTGGTGATCTTCTTCTCAAAGATGTTGTCTTTAACATTTTCTTTCAGTCTGGACTTGGCTAACAACTGCAACAAACCTTTAGAAAAGGGGAATTGTGGAAAAACAATGATATATATTTTTGTCTTTTTAGCTCTGAGTTCTGTTAGTCTCCTCATGAAAGAAGGTCCAGACATCCTGTCTAGAAAGCAAGCTGGGGTACTTAAAACTCAATCTGCCCTCTTTAACAAGGGGACAATGAAGGCAGAGAAGAGTCACCTGTGGTGCCAACAGCAGCAGTGTGCAGCAGGGTTATGACTGTCCTGCAGAGTATGACAGGCATCATCATCAACTCCTTTACTTTTCTTCAATGCCAGACAGGGAAAGCCCATTGGTAGCTGTGGAGGCTATCAGTCCTTAAGATTACTTATTGATCTAGCATGCTGAGATCTAGTTTTTCTTCCATGGACATAAGGATTTAGGAAGGTAAAAATGAATTTATCCCTTTATGTAGGAAAGTGAGGTGTTTCAACCTCGTAGCAAAGCCCATGTGTGCTTTGTGTCTGGTGGCTTTTCCATTAACTTAAAGGAAACTTCTTTCGCGTTGTTTATCATCAGACTTAAAGTAGACTTATTGACTGTTTAGCTCATCTAAATCTGGCAATCAATTAAATTGGCTGTTCTATAGCAAAGAGTGAGAAATACCCAAAAGACAGAATTCTGCTGGACGCTATCTTAAGAGGGTGGGAAGAAAATGGGTACTGAAAGGTAATGGTTCTTGGCCAGGACATAGCATGTCCTCGTGGACTTGAATACTAAACTAAGTCTACCTTACTTTTCCAGGCTTCCTTGGCAGAAACAGATAAAATTACCTTGGAAGTTGCCAAGCTTATAAAAGACGACTTCTTGCAGCAGAATGGTTATACACCTTATGACAGGTGAGACCTAACTGGGCGCTCTGCCCTCTTAGTTCTGTGTGGTCTGGATTTAGACAGCTATTTTACTTGGAAACCAACCAGTGCAGAAATTAATTTTATTCAGCATGAATAAATGGAAGAACTGTGCTTAGGTAGGCCATCAAACAGTGTATTCATGTTGTCTTATCCAGGGCATGCAGACCTCTTCTGAATGCTGTCACACCCTTTGAATTTCTCAGGCCCTCATCTATTGTTCAGTTAGCCAATATTTCTGCAATAGCATGTCCTCCTGAGGAGGAGAGGGCTACTTTATTTTCACAGTCAACACCCGAAGTCTTCCTGTGTATTCTAGCAACGCATGGGGGACTGCAAGAGTCAGCTTTCAGTTACTGTTGCATAATTATTGAGTAAGTTTGATCCATCCAAAAAACTTACTGGATCTTTTCCTTAATGCAGTGCTTATTATCCCTGTCTGCTTTGCTTCTGTCCATGCTATCCTTGTGTTTTAACAGGCTGGCAAGAGGTCTTTTGTACTTCATCTCACTCCCCAGCCTACATAGATCAGGAGGTCTTGAAATACATAATCACTAAAAATTTAGATGTACATGATTCTGTAATGGTGCGTGCCTTTGATTAAGTTACTAGGGCAGGTATGCTTGTATGTGGTAGGGAAGCACAGGAAGTAGCATGATGTAGTGTGTAAATAATAATAAAGTACCTTCCATGGTAGTCATCTACCCATTAAAAATGTAGCTTTTTTTATGTATGGACTGCTTTTGTCATAGAAACACTCCCTTTCCTGTGAGCAAAGAAACTTGTCAGGTCATTCCAGGCTGCTTGGAGGAAGCCTGCTCCCATGATGCACAACAGAGGAAAGAGGAATTTTGCTGGCTGCTCTGATGTTTTCTCTTCCTGAAGAAAGCGCATTGGCACAGAATGAAATGCAAGACTTGTACAATGATGATTCCTTTTGTCTCCTGTTTTGCCCAGTGTTTGGGTGCTGCTTCAGAATCCTCACTTTAGGATGATTGTTTTAGCCTATGATTCACCTATTTAAAATGTGGGATCTGTTAGAGGCAGTGTCTCTCCTTTGACAGTGTATATCAGAAACACCTGTAGTAAAGCAGGCTAGCACTCTGTCAGGTGAGAGTTCAGAGTCGTTGTGAAGGCAAGGGCAAAGGCTAGTCCTCTTAACCATTCCAAAATACCTAACAGATCTTCTGTTCCATCAGGTTCTGCCCTTTCTATAAAACAGTGGGAATGCTTTCCAATATGATTGCATTTTATGACATGGCACGGCGTGCTGTAGAAACCACAGCCCAGAGTGACAATAAGATCACGTGGTCCATCATCCGAGAGAACATGAGCGAAATCCTCTACAGACTTACCTCCATGAAATTCAAGGTATGTTTGTGGGGAACAGGGTTGCGCTGCTCTTTGTGAGCTTCCGGTACCTCTGAAAGGCTGTTACTCGAAGGTGGTCATCAGTTGTCTAAGATAAATGTCTATGAATAGCGACGTTTTGCAGTCATTTTCAATACGCTTAAGCAGTGGCACAGGTTAGTACAGAAATCTAGTTGGATGATGCTGGCTGCAGAGCCTTGGCAACCCCACCTTCAATAGCTTCTTTTGTTAACATCTATTCATGGTGATAGTACAAGCACCTTTCCTGTTTGTTTTGGGTTTTTTGTGATAAAATTCTGTTAAAAAAATTACGACATATTCTAAGGAGACTATTGGCAGATAAAAGCAGCCTAAAGCTTAAATCCAGGAAGCTGCTAAAAACTGAATGATAGAAATGTTGATCAAGCTATATTACATGAAAATTAAGGACAGAAATGCTAGTCTCCTGCAGTAATAGGTAACGTCCCCTGTGTTTGGCTTCGGGGCCTAAGGCAGGTAACTAGGAGGAGAGGAAGGGAGGAGTAGCTGCAGCATGCACTAAAGAGAAAACAAGTGGCTTGGAGCACCTGCTCTGGGTTACTTCAATAGCCTTCTGTTTAGAGTGCAGCTTTTGTAAAACTCATCCAGAGCATGCTGGTGTAGCTGTTACTGGTAGGACAGTAACCAGTGATGCTGGCTGATGTTAAAGTAGCTAAGGAATATTCTCCGTGAAGTACGATGCTTACTCTCTTAACTCTTACAAGCCAATATTGCAAATCTTTGAAGAAACAAGTACCATAAGATAAAATTATGTTTAAAATCTAAGTGTTCTGGCAGGACAATATACTCTGCTCCTGCAGGGTACTGGCTTGTTTTTGCAGTAAGCAGATCCCTGGTATATGTCCTCACTTGGGGACATGAGCTTCTTTGGAGCTGGTTTTATAGAGATAGGGGAAGTAATATGCTTTTTGCAAACCCAGGCCACCAGAAGACATCTGGCATACAGCAGAACGGTGGACAGCATAGCTGAAAAAGAGAATCCAGAGGGTGAATACATGTTAAGTGGAGCCAACCCTCTGATATAGTAAATAGTTACAAAAGGAAAAGTCTGTTTCCGGGGTAACAGTCTAAAAGGCGAGAGAATTTAAATGTCCTGCATCCTGTGGTCTGTGTACTTTGGAGAAACAATGAAGCAGTGCATGCACCCACACATGTAAGTCCTGTGTTTCCCAAGAGCTGACCCAGAGGAATGTAGCACTGAGAGGGGAATGGTGAAAACATTGAATACAGCTTGGCAATTAATGCTTCTTGCAGGGAAGGCCTCGCAGCATCAGAGCAAAGCTGATTGTTACATTTTTTGCCCTTCTCTTGCATTAAAAGTACTCTGAGAAAATGAAGCTGTGCAAAGATGTTCTTGAGCTTGTTATGATTTCACAATAAGATTTTAATTGGAACTGAGTGATCTCCAAGTGATGGCGAAGTAACTCTTGCACTTACAGGGGATGCAGCCCAAAAAGTACAGCAGAGCATTTCTGAGTCAAAGATCCTTACTTCATTTCGTTTGAGGATGGGAGCTGGTGTTAATCACTGCAGCTCCTGAATCACACAGCATCAACTAAGACCCTTAGTATTACTGAATCCTCTCCAAATCAGTTGTTTTTCAATAAAGTAGGCACTGCTCATGGAAAAAAAATTCTCTGTCCAGTACCCATTCTGCCTGCTCACTAAACATGGAAAGAGGATGAGATTTAAACCTCGTGGCTGTTGGCGAGACAGGAAGTGGAGATAGAGCTCTAATGCCTGCTCTGCAGTTAGCAAGTGCTAATCCTGAGGCTGAGAAATAGCAGCTGTGGCAAAACAGGGTTGTCTTAAGTACCTGACACTTTTCCTGATGGATCTGTTTATTCACTGTGTTGTGTTTCAGGACCCTGTCAAAGACGGTGAAACAAAAATCAAGGCGGACTATGCCCAGCTGTTTGAGGATATGCAGAATGCATTTCGCAGTCTGGAAGACTAGACTCAACCTCTGTGACCACTCCAGTTTGTCCTCTCAATTCCTCATCTCAACTCATCTGCTTCCCTACCTTACAAGAATGATGCAACAGTACTTGAGTTGATAAATAGCCCTGTTTCCCTGTTCATACTCAGAGAGTGTCCTTACAAAACATTCCTCTTAGTTTGTGTTTGGCGTTGCTTTGTATGTCTGAAATGGTGAGTGATGTGTGCATGGGCCTGGCTGAGTGAGGAAATGCTGTTGTACACTTCTAGGGTGGGAAAAACTTCACCTTGCCTCTCCCAGCTCTCTTGGTAACCAGTCTTTCACCTTGGGATGTAACCAGTTGAGCTGTACTGGTGGAGGAGGTGTAGAGTTTAATGCAGGCAGGTGGTACTTTCTGAGCTGGCAGTGGTAAGGGCACTTAGATCTGGGACTTTGCTAAGTGACTATCATGATGTAGAACTCCCTATTCTAGAACAGAATTTTTGACCATATTCTGATGACATGTTTGATACAACCAAAAATTCTTCACTACTTTGTCCCTTCTGCAGCCCTCAGCTGAGTCTGTTGGTTTGGAAATGTGGTAGTTCTGGATCTCACCAAGAAGGGCCTAACTAGAAGATGAGCACATGCAAGTAGCCAGTATACTTTTGTACGCTGGAGAAATATAATTTTATTTTCCTACTTAATACAGATAGGACTGTTGGACTCAGCATCAGCTAAAATCAAAGCCATAGGTGCTCAGCTTCCAGCAGAATTTTACCTTCTTGCCTCCCACTCACCCCATAAAACTTTGTGTCACTCAGCTGCTTTAGTTTGTGAAGCTTGTAACTGCTGCCATGTACCACAGGACGTAGACAGCCAGTTTTGGTGATGCCACGTGTGTGGACCAGGAACACAGTCCTTCCTTGGTGGTGCTCTCTCTGCCAGCGCAGTTGCCTCCCAGTGCAATGCTCAGGTTATGCTAAGGAAAGCGTGTGCTTAACTTTCCTCCTCCACCTGTGCTGATGTGGCCTCTTTGGTGGTGGCACAGAAGGTCCCCAGTTCCCGTGTAGGAGGAATGTATGATGTTAAACTGGGGGTGGGGGATGAACAGGGGGAAGGTTGAGAAGTACAAAATGTGTTTACTCCTTCCTTGATTACGATGCAAGAGAAATGAGTGACTTTGGTCTTCTGCTCTGGAAGCCCTCTGTCAAGCAGCCAAAAGCTGCTATGTCTTGGGCTTGTTTGCTGGCAAAACCGTGAGATGAGGAGTGAGCACAGAACGGCCTTTCTGTCAAACTCCAAGAGCCCCAGCACTCGCATTGCTGCAGTGAGAGAGAAAAATGCTGGCGCCCTACCCAGCCTCTCCCTCTCACTTGTGTCAGGTGGCACCCAGTGCTGCTTTGTCATGCAGCGCTCTGTGCCCAGCTGGGTTCCAGCTGACATCTGCTGCTTTGTTACTGTTGTCGGTGACACCGTGGCGTGGCTACGTAAGCGTTAATTCTGCACTGAAGTATTTCCACCGGCTGCCCGCTTTGAACAGTAGTGATGCAAAGGGATCTCGCACTACGGACCAAATGCTGCCACTTCCATTATGGTATCAACTCGCTGTTTGTCAGGGAGAAACTTAAAAGGGATTGACTATTTTTGGTTCTCCCAAAAGGAGCTGCTCCTCAGCTGATACTCTGGTAGTGAATGGTTAAGTCTACCGCTCACTAAACTTTCAGTGTATGCTGCTTATTTTACCAATGAGCACGTGTGAATGAGTAGTCATCATCCAAGCCCTGGCTGGATTCCTCATCGTTCGTACCCTTCACCACTGTACTATGTAGCATTTCATGCTAGGAACCAGATGTTCTTATCTCTTCAAATAGAGAATGTTATAAACCTTACAGAAGATGTTTAAGATAATGCAGTTCTAATATTTATTGTGCTGTACCTGGCCCTGAAGCGTGACCAGTTCAAACAGTTTCATATATATTTTTGTCTTTTTTTTGTTTCGTGTCTGTTTTCAGTGTTGAGATTCTGATGTTCACTGTGTCCTGCAAGTCTTCCCTCCACAGCTGTGGGAAGAATGAAAAGATGGGCAGAACCCCACCACCTACTTTATCTTGTATATTTCATAACATATGTTGCTGGAAATTGTGTAAAAAATAAAAATTAAAAAAAAATGTTGAAGTCAATGAGAATAAAATGGATTTAAAGTAGGTCTTTCTGTCCTGTTTCCTTTTGTCAAACCAGACCTGTGCCACAGTGGTGTACGTAGCATACTGTGCTTCCTTAAAATCTTACTTCCTTTTAGGGATCTCTCAACTTGTGAGCAGCAATGGGGCAGGGACATTTTACCTCAGTTCTCCCATTCCAGTACAGCTTGCATCATCTCCTGAGATATTATATGAAAGGAAGACTTCTAGTGCAGTAAATATTCTTGGGATAGAGTTTTTTTTTTTTTTAGGACTACTTTTAATGTATACTTATACAAGTTTAAGTGTAAACTTGCCTTTCACTGCTACTAGCTGCCATGCATGCTAATGCAACAGTTGTAATTGAACCCTTTTATGGCACTTCACTAAGCCTTAAACTGTTTCTCTGCTGTGCACCTCATGTTGTGAAATATACCTCCTAACATCTCAACTGTGTGTTTTGGACAAACTGATTTGAACTTCGGGACTGGAAGATAAGCAACACTGTTGGCCACTGCCTGAAAGTTAACATGTTATTCGTTTTAAAAAAGGAGTTGAGACCTTCTGTAAATAGCAACAGATGAAGTGAGAATATACTAAAAACATCACATTCAGGCGTTTTTGTACATATTGGATCACTGGATAACAACTCTTTGAAGGAAGTGCTTTGCTATTTTATGTATGTAAACAATACAGCAAGCTCAAACAGAGCAGAAGATGTTCAAGTACTTCCACTGCATTACAACAGCTCACATGCTTGCTCCTGGCAACCGCAGACTAGCCAGCAGTTCTCTGTGGGTGCAAAGAAATCCATCGAGGAAAGGGATGAGTTCAGGCTTTAGCAGCTTGGAAGTTGCCAGCTGGCAGCGTCCTCACTTCATCCACTCGACTTTTGTGGATCTGGAAGGCAGGCGTCACCCAGCGGCCGCAGGAACACTGCTCACCTCGCCAGCTGAAGGAGCCCAGCTTTGCCGTGCATTTGGGACACAGAAGCTGCAAGAAAAACACATGACCTGTTCTAAGGTGCACACAGATGCAGTTCTATTTAAAATGTACTTCTATGGTACAGTACATTGTGGTAACCTGTGCTGAGCCAGCTCCTTCCCTTGTAACGCTTCACAGAATATAATGGGATGAAAAACAGGCAAAACCAGACATGGCTGGTGTTTGCTGTGCCCTGGGGTGTAGCAGCCAGCTGTGCTGGCAGAAGGGAGGGGGTGGAAATGCAGCTGCTCGGCCTCTGTGGTTCCAGGAGAGTTTTGTCAGTCTCCAGAAAGCCTCAGTCAGCCAGAGACCACAACAGGTTCTGTAAGTTCCATGAGCTCTTTTCTCATACTAAAGAGAAACAGCAGAAACCCCCTGTCCAACACCCTGGCTAGTGATCTTGGTCTAACAAGATCACCAGCTCGTTTCCTTATAAAAGGATATTTAACATTTAAGAATCTGTTCATAAGCTGCAAAATTCATGCAAAAAAAAAGGCAGGGAGACCTAGGTCCTTGTGCGTGGCTTTTCACATCAGGGAACACAAACAGTTTGTTCTGCCTTTGCAAAAAAAATCCCAGAAACACCAAAGCGCATGCTCCCCTTCACCTGTCCTTCCATTACTCCAAGCAACGCTGGCTCCATCCACTGCACGGGCTCGGTGAAGTAAGAGGTACACTTTTCACGGCCATCGCCACAAAGCTGAGCAGGGTCCGTTATCCTCTTGTGGGCAAAGGCTGTTGGTCCGCTTCCTTCCGCGTGGGACAAAATGCTGGAACTACGGAACAGAGCGCGCCTGCCGTCCACAACAGAGCAGGGGGGGAAAGA